>JAGFNQ010010301.1:0-16321 GCA_024364735.1 Boesenbergia rotunda | reverse complement strand
ATTCAACTAATCGATTGATATAGATAGAACCTTCTACTCAAAGGACGTTATTATACTAAGTTATTTGGCACCAATACACATAAGTACAATAATCGTAAGAAATGCCTTTATATATAAGAAATATATATACAAGAATATGATACAATGAGTCCAAAAAGTAATCATCATATGATTGGCTCTAGGGCTCTCACTAACATTCTCTTCATCCGATGAGCTTAAGGATGACTCATCCCAAGTGACCTTCAAGGCCTTCTTCTTCTTCTTGGATTTTTCTTCTTTCCTCTTGGATTTCTCCTCCTTTTTCTTTAGCTTTGGGCATTCATTCTTGAAATGCCCTTTCCTACCACACTCAAAGCAAGAAGCATTAGTCTTATCAAGTTTGGCTTCACTAGAGTTACCTCTACTCTTGAAGCGTCAACCCCTTCTCATCATCCTTCTCACAAAGTTCGCCATCTCGGAGGATGAGGAGCTGCTGCCATCTTCCTCGGAATCGGAAGAGGATAAAGATGAAGTGACTTCCTTCTCCTTCTTCTTCTCCTTCTTCTTCTTGTTCGATCGGTCCCCTGCAACTAAGGCAATCCCCTTCTCCTTGGGGCCTTTGTTAGCCATTTCATGTAATTCCATCTCACAAAACAAATCATCTAACTTAACAATTGATAAGTCCTTGGATACTTTGTAGACATCCACCATGGATGACCACAAAGCATTCCTTGGAAATGCTTTTAGTACACACCTCACAAGGTCGTGATTCTCGACCTTTTCATCAATCGAATGAAGCCCATTGAGGACTTCCTTGAACCGGCTATGTAGCTCACTTACCGATTCATTTTCCTTCATGGAAAAGTTTTGTAATTGGTTGAGAAACAAATCCCTCTTAGCGATTCTTGAATCTCGAGTGCCCTCGTGGAGTTCGATGAGCTTATTCCACAAGTCCTTTGCACTTGTGAAAGGACCAACCTTGACGAGTTGGTCTTTGTTCATGCTGCTTTGTAGAGTGACGACCGCCTTCACGTCGGCTTCACTCTTCCGAGTTTGTTCGGCCGTCCACAGTCATGATTCAAGTTCCTTGCCTTCATCATCCTTAGGAGGAGTGAAACCCTCCTTCACCGCGAACTAAGTGTTGATGTCCATCTTCAAATAATACTCCATCTTTGATCTCCAATATTGAAAATCAGCGCCATCAAAGAAAGGAGGTCGGGTGGTGCTAAAGCCTTCTCTCAATGCCATGGAAAATAGCTCTCGGTTGTTAATCCGTAAAAACAGAGCCCCAAGCTCTGATACCACTTGTTAGAACCCGGATGGCTAGAGAGGGGGGGTGAATATAGCCAAACACTTGGACTTAGAGACTTATCGAATTTCTGCACTCAAATTTATCAGTAGCACAGCGGAAGAAACAATGGAAACAAAGAAGTGCAGAAAACAAAAACAGAAAATGAAAGCAAACAAACACAACTAGCAAGATCGCTAATACGGAGGGTTTACAAGGTTCGGGGATAACTTGCCCCTACTCCTTGTCGTGCCCTTAAGGTGGGCGATCCCTTGATCGTCGGCAGATTAAGCCCCGGTGAACACCGGATAGAAAGTAACCTCCTTCTCGGTGGAGTAACCTCTCCACAGCGTTTCAATCAATGATATAGGTTAAAGCATAATGAAACACGAGAAAGATCTTACTTAGCACTAGCAAAGACAAGAACACAGCAGGCTTCCTTCTGAGCTCCACCCAGCGACGATCTCACGCAAGAACCCTTTCCCCGTGTCTTCTCACTGTTGGACTCGAAGCCTCTTGTTCTTTCCTCCAAGTGCTCAAGCAAAGGATGGTTGCTTTAAGATTACAGTAGCTTGCTCAAGGTGATGGAACTTCAGAACACGCAAGCAAGTTGTGGAGAACATAAAGGCACAGCAAGAACTCAAGCTAGAAATTGTATTTCGAACTCTACATCAACGAAGCTTTCTTGCGCCCTTTTTGTTGGAGCAATCGACCCTAAGATGGTCCGGGGTGACCATGGGTTTTGATGTTTGGGCAAAGGGTTTAAGTTAGGATTATCCTTGTATTCTTATATGCGTATGTTGAGTGTGCAGGCTGTACAGGTTACGCATATGGACTTGACTAGACGGCCTCGGTACGGTGAAGGGTGGCATGGAGACAAGTTGGAGGCTTATGTGCACACCTGGGGGACCTTGGAGAGCAGGGACGATGAGCTGATGGGCGCGGACTTCGAGGCATGCATGAAGGATGGCATGGAGGCAAGCTGGAGGCTTGCGTGCATCCGAGGGACGGGAGCCGAAGATGAAGAGGGCGCGAAGGCAACAGTTGAAGCTGCGGAGGAGGAGTCAGTCGAGTCGTGAGGGTATGAGTGCAGTGTGATTGTACTCGGGAAATCCTAGGGTTTGAGTGCGGAGTGGAATGTACTCAGGAAGGGTAACCTTAGGTGGGTGAGTAGACCAGTCGACTGGCCTGGGGACAGTCAACTGATGGAACTCACAGAAAGGTCTCAACCTGGGACCAATCGACTGCCCTGGGGGCAGTCGACTGGTAGGTGGATGGTGAGTTGGCAAATTCGAACGTTGGGGGTGTCAACGGTCGAATTTGGCTGGCACCAGTCAGGGCAGTCGACTGGTAGCGAGAAATCAGCCCCGAGTCCTATTTAAAGAGGACTTCGTGGTGGCTGAGTTTCCCGACGAATCTTGTCTTGGTTAAAGGCAAGATAGTAGTCTTTGTGCTCAGAGGTTTGCTTGGTGTTGTGGCGAAGTTTCTCCACCCACAAGGAGTGACGAGGGCTAGCCGGAGGTTATCCGGGGAGTGATCCACCGACGGATTCTTGGATTAGTCACCCGGCCGGGGTGGATACCAAGTAAAACCGATTTGTTAGCGTTGTTTGTTTTGTTTATCATTGTTTCTACTGTGCAACTAACAACACAGGTACAAGAAGCTTCGAGAATCGCTATTCACCCCCCCCCTCTAGCGTACGGATTCGATCCTAACAATTGGTATCAGAGTGAAGGACCGCTCGTGATTGGACTAACCGCCAAGAAGAGCAAAAGCTAGAGGGAAGAACATGGAAGATAAGTTGGGGGAAGACATCAACGCACCACCATCCTACAATCATGAAGAATTCGGCCATTGGAAGTCAAGGATGGAAAATTGGCTAGGAATGGATTGGGATTGTAGGATGACCATTGAAGACCCCTTTGAAATTCCGAGAGACAAGCACGGGAAGAGGCTTCGCCCAAGATACTGGACAAATGAACAACAAGAGCAATCTAGGGTAAATGAAAAGGTAATCAATATTATAGTTAATATTTTGCCTACTAATGTTTTGAGTCGTGTAGGAGAATATCAAAATGCATATGAATTGTGGAGCAAATTGCAAGAAATTCATAAGAACCCCTACACAAGATCAATTAGTGGAAGAGGCCGAGGAAGTAAACTCAATAGCCCAAGAAGAGGAGAAAAAGGAAGAAGAATCATCTACCTCCTCAAGTGAAATGGAAGAAGAGAGTGAGAGGTCCTCCACCTCATCTAGAGAAGAAAAAGAAGAAGTATCAACGTCAAGCATTGAGGGGGAGGAGAGACCCTCAATCATACAAGAACAAGAAGAGGTCTCTACCTCCACCAAAGCCAAGAGAAAGGAGCACATCACATGCTTTGGTTGCAATAAAAAGGGGAACTACAAGGATAAGTGCTCAAAGGTAAAATGGAGGTAAAATCTAAATCTAATTCCATTCAATTTAAATCTAACATGATTTGTAGGAATGAGGAAGTCCAAAACAAAAGAAGGAGGATTCGATGCTTTATGTGTGGTGAGCTAGGGCACTATCACACCAAGTGTCCAAGGAAGAAAGAGCTCAAGAAAATGGGACACTTGAGGAGATGGGAAAAAGAAGAAAGGAGGAAGCAAAGACCATAACGAGGAGGGACTACAAGGGTAAGGGAGGTAATCCCTAACTGTAAATTAGAATGCAATTCAAATGTTAGTTCCTCTATGAATGTTGAAAATAGTGTAAATCATTCATCCATGCATGTCGGGCTTAATGAAAACTGCTTAATTGTGCATAACCATGGTTTTAGATATAATGATAGGACTAGGGTTAATAAGGTAGATCAAA
The DNA here is from genome assembly GCA_024364735.1 of Boesenbergia rotunda. Lineage (NCBI taxonomy): Eukaryota > Viridiplantae > Streptophyta > Magnoliopsida > Zingiberales > Zingiberaceae > Boesenbergia > Boesenbergia rotunda. The sequence continues at coordinate 12,214 of JAGFNQ010010301.1, read as the reverse complement.
ACCCTAGAAAGGTCATGCATCATGAGAGACCTAGGACCCTTGTACCTAGGAATCATGGTACTAATTCCAAAAAGGAGAGAAATGTGCCTAGGAGAATGGGTAGCTCTAGGGATGTCCAAAGTGGACATATGGACTCCAAAGTTAAATGTCTAGAAAGGGAAAATCAAGCTTTAAGGGAAAAGTTTGATAGGTTAGAGAAAACCCTAGAGAGATTCACTATTGGATCTAAGGGTTTAGATATGGTGTTGGGTAGTTTAAACCGCACCAATGATAGATCGGGGTTGGGATACTGGTCTAAGAACTCTCATGCCAAGGGGAAGAGATATGCTAGGATAGCATATGATTATGACAAGAAGGGGGAGTCCAAAAATGGCAAAGGGGTGCCATTTAAAGGAAAAAGAAATAACTTAACCAAAGACAAGGTGTCTAAGGTTAAGAGGGTCGAGTTTGTAAGCCAAGAGTCACCGGTGGAACACCAATGTGGCCTAGTGATGGTTGAGTCACCTAGGGAGGTGGCTAGGGCTAAGAGCTCAAGGGGGAGCTCTAGGAGCCTTTGGGATATATGGTGAATGGACCTTGGGAGGGGGTGCTCCTAGATGTCTAGATGGACCATGGAGTGTGCCAAAAGAATTGGAGACGGACTTGAGTCTCAATTCTTGGGTTTTAGCACGGTATTTTTGAGTTTCATGCATGGAAATATGACATTGGGGTCATATTGCATGAAAATTAGTTTTTGGTGTGTAATTGCCATGTAAATCAATGCTAGGGATGCATTGTGGGGTGTCATGAGCAAAGACATCAAGAGGAAACCAAAACAAGGACTTTAGGTCAAGGTTTGATTGAAGTTTTTGGCTAGTTTTGGGTTTTATGTCAAACTTGGGAATGGTGATAGATACATTTTGGAATGTATTTTTCCCAAGTAGGTATGGGTACCACAAACCTCTCCACAAAATTTGAGAATTTTTGGAGATTTGTGGAATTTTTGGCACATTTCTGAATTTCGTCAGAAATGCTGAAATTTCAGACTTTCAGAATATCAGTCGACTGCCATTTTGGCAGTCGACTGGTCAAGTGCTGATTTGTGTATCAACAGCTAGTTTGGGTCCAAGTGATGAGAAACAAGTGTATGAGCGGCTAGTACACATTGTTTATGGACATTGGGGATTAAAAGAACCGATAATTGGGATATTGTTAGGTTCTTTTTGATGTTAAGCAAAGGGGGAGAAGTGTTAGGTTTAAGTTGGGAAACCAAACACACCTTTGCTAGAAACCCTAGGTTTAGGGGAGCTAAGATTAAGGGGGAGCATGATTGCTCCATTCTTGGCGTAAGGGGAACCTTGAAGAGGTTCTTAAAAAGCCTTTGTAAGTCCAATGCAGGGGGAGCTTGGAAAAGCTTTAAGAAGCCTGTTTTGGTGAAAAGTCCTAACTTAGAGGGTTAGGTGTGGGATGCCTTGGGATAGGATCCATTTTTGCATTGCATATGCATTATTTTTCTATTTGACTACTATCTTGTTTCCCTAAACTTAAACGTATTGTCAAACATCAAAAAGGGGGAGATTGTTGGAGCAATCGGCCCTAAGATGGTTCGGTGTGACCATGGGTTTTGATGTTTGGGCAAAGGGTTTAAGTTAGGATTACCCTTGTATTCTTATATGCGTATGTTGAGTGTGCAGGCTATACAGGTTACGCATATGGACTTGACTGGACGGCCTCGGTACGGTGAAGGGTGGCATGGAGACAAGTTGGAGGCTTGTGTGCACACCTGAGGGACCTTGGAGAGCAAGGACGATGAGCTGATGGGCGCGGACTTCGAGGCATGCGTGAAGGATGGCATGGAGGTAAGCTGGAGGCTTGCATGCATCTGAGGACGGGAGCCGAAGATGAAAAGGGCGCGAAGGCAACAGTCAAAGCTGCGGAGGAGGAGTCAGTCGAGTCGTGAGGGTATGAGTGCAGTGTGATTGTACTCGGGAAATCCTAGGGTTTGAGTGCGGAGTGGAATGTACTCAGGAAGGGTAACCTTAGGTGGGTGAGTAGACCAGTCGACTGGCCTGAGGGCAGTCGACTGATGGAACTCACAGAAAGGTCTCAGCCTGGGACCAGTCGACTGCCCTGGGGGCAGTCGACTGGTAGGTGGATGGTGAGTTGGCAAATTCGAACGTTGGGGGTGTCAACGGTCGAATTTGGCTGGCACCAGTCAGGGCAGTCGACTGGTAGCGAGAAATCAGCCCCGAGTCCTATTTAAAGAGGACTTCGTGGTGGCTGAGTTTCCCGACGAATCTTGTCTTGGTTAAAGGCAAGATAGTAGTCTTTGTGCTCAGAGGTTTGCTTGGTGTTGTGGCGAAGTTTATCCACCCACAAGGAGCGACGAGGGCTAGCCGGAGGTTATCCGGGGAGTGATCCACCGACGGATTCTTGGATTAGTCACCCGGCCGGGGTGGATACCAAGTAAAACCGATTTGTTAGCGTTGTTTGTTTTGTTTATCATTGTTTCCGCTGTGCAACTAACAACGCAGGTTCAAGAATCTTCGAGAATCGCTATTCACCCCCCCTCTAGCGTACGGATTCGATCCTAACACTTTTGTTTCTCCACTCAGAACCAGGTGACACCATCTCCTGCAGCCTCCAGCTGCTTACCTGCCAACGCCAGCTACCACTGAGCTCTCTCTGGACTCCCTGAGCTTCCCTCAGCCAAGCTCCAGTCAGCAGCTCCAGTCTGCAGCTCCAGCCGTTGCAACCTGAGATGGAAAACGGACAAACCTGCTCCAAGGAAAGCCTCCATTGACTTCTCCTTGAGTGTTTGGGTCCTTCCCTGTCACCTGTAGCTTAATCAGATCATTAGAGCAGCATATCAAACAGAAAATCAAGCATCAGAGATTAAGCGCAGAGAATCGGATACGTTCAGACGCGATCAGAGCGTCTGACAGTGCATTTTGAATTAAAGTGATCGGTCACCGGATCGATCAGAGGGTCTCCTGATCGGTCACCGGACCGATCAGGATGGGTCCAGACCGATCAGGCTTCGTCCTGATCAGTCCCCAACGCTCAATCAGAAATCGTGATTTCTTTGGGATTCTCCTGGATTGATCACCAGACCAATCCCAGGTTGTGGATCGATCACCAGACCGATCCACCCCTTTTCTGGGCGATTTCTGATTTTCGCAGTCCAAACCTCCTGATCGGTTACCGGACCGATCAGGGAGCCTCCTGATCGGTCACCAGACCGATCAGATCAAGACCAGACCGATCAGGCTCCGTCCTGATCTATCTTAGTGAGGAACTCGCAAAGCTGGATCGTTCTCCAGAATGATCTGCATAGTGATCCTGATCGGTCACCAGACCGATCAGGAGCATATCAGCAAGGGAACTCAACGTCACTGTGTACTCCCTGATCGGTCACCAGACCGATCAGGAGCCGAGCAGTGGGTGAAACACATACTCCCTGATCGATCACCAGACCGATCAGTCATCGCTGGATCGGTCACGAGACCGATCCACGAAGGGGCACCGTGCCAACTCCCTGATCGGTCACCAGACCGATCCAGGGGCTCCAACCTAGCCCTCCAAGCTAGGGTTTCATCCAACCTAGCCCTCCAAGCTAGGACCTGACCCTCCAAGCCAGGGTTTTTCCACTAACTCTCCAGTTGGGACTTTTCACCTAACCCTCCAAGTTAGGACTTTTCACCTAGCCCTCCAAGCTAGGACTTTTCACCCAACCTTCCGAGTTAGAACTTTCCATACCTAGCCCTCCAAGCTAGGACCTGACCCTCCAAGCCAGGACTTTTCACTTAACTCTCCAAGTTGGGACTTTTTACCTAACCCTCCAAGCTAAGATTTTCCACACCTAACCCTCCAGGTTAGGATTTCCCAACACCTAGCCCTCCAAGCTAGGATTTTCCATACCATGCCTGATCCCCGATCAGGACTTAATCATAATCATCATAATCATCAACCTAAACTAAAATCGATGTCAACACCAAAACAACAATCAGGGTCGGACCGCATCAACATGCCCAGCTTACAAACTCACTCTCAACCTTTTCGGAGTCGATCCTTCGTGTATGCCTCGAAGTCCACTTCCTTGGCTTGCCCTTTGAAGTTTTCTTCCTTCAGCTCTCGTCCCTCGGATGCGCACACAAGCCCGCGGCTTGCCTCCATGCCATCCTTCGCGTATTCCTTTGAAGTCTACTTCCTCGGCTTGCCCTTCGAAGTCCTTTTCCTCAGCTCTCATCCCTCGGATGCTTCACTCCAGTTCCTCATGTGTGGTTCACAATGTTCTACATGACTCAAATACACATATCAAATCAACATGAAAACCTAACTTAATCATATATATTGACATACACATCAAAACTCATGATCTACCCGATCAAACTTGGGTCGATTGCATTAATAGAAAGTTGGGCCACCAATGAGTTGACTTTAAAGTTGACTGGGAGAAGATCTTGAAATGAAAAGGCTTGTAGAAATATAAAGGAGGAGAGAAGAAGAGCATTAGCAAGCAAGATGGGGGTACCCAGCCACAGCCACTCCAACACTCAAAGTTAGTGGAATGGAGAAAAATGAAGATGAACAGTAGCCATAGAAATGAAGGAGTGGATGTCATTTGGGCGTACCTACACCCTCAGGGACCGACTCCCTTTTATATATTTCTGTAATTATAACCTTCATTGATTAGGTGTCATGCCCTGATAAAGCATATGAACACCTCCATATTCAGCAATCCATTGCCCATATATTACTCATATCCCGTATCTATACCAAGATAATATCCCATACGCGTTTGACAACTCCACGTGCGACATTAATTACGGAATTGACTCATAGTCGAAGACCAATCGGGCTTTTGGCCGTGGCCCAAATACCGGGTTTTAACAAGGGTCCAATCTTTGATTATATGCGAACAGATATGATTATATGCCTATTCATATTATGGGGGAGCTGAGGGATGCTAACTCCCAGAATCGAGAGGATCCGATCGGGAAGTTATTAAAAAATTGTCCGATCAAATCTTGGAGTAGTCAGAGGGAGCGGGACTCTAGGAATAAGGTGGAATCTGAATGGAAGAGCATCTTTGAGTAGGCAGAGCGGGATACTGAGGGAGCATCATGGGTCTTAGGCTCGAGGATGTCCAATGGTAGGTGTGATTTTGGCTTATCCAATCAGGGCGCTAGGCGGAGGACGCCTGGTCCTTGGGGATCAGTATTTTTCCCACGACTATAGGCTTCGAATTGCCGAATCAGAGAGCTGAAGTGATGCAGGAGGGGATCTAAAATAATATTCAGATTTATATATTTAGGGGTTTTTTAATTGGTTATATATTTTTATTTAGTTTGTTCCTAAATCTTAGGAAACTAAGTTTTGTTGGTTAAATTTGTTCCTAAATTTTAGGGGGCTAAGTCTGGTTGGTTTAGAGTTTTTTTAGGGATATGAGTGCTATATAAACTCATGCTTAGATGATGTTAAGGACATGTTTTTTTTATATTGAATCAATTTGTTTCGCTTAAGCTACGTTACGACTATATCTCTATTTTTCTCTTCTCGCTCTTGTTTTTCTCAATAAGGTTTATGCCCAGTTTTGGCTACTCCTTATCTCGTTATTACTTTCTTATTCTTTTTTCATAAATCCCTTTGAAACTTCTCGACCCAGAATAATCTATATTCTGCCCGGCGTCAGTTGGTATCAGAGCTCATTAAGATCCAATTGAGGGTCAACGTGGACGTGGTCATGGTCATAACAGGCAAGTTCCGACTCAGGAAACCCAGCACCGTGATTGTAGTATCCAAGATATAATGATGATTGAGGATTTACATAAGCAAGTTGCGGAATTAACCCAGCGTTTGGCAGCGCGGGATCTTGAAGGTCGTGATATCTCTAAAGGTAACTCTGAGTCTCCTTTCGAGAACCCGTTTCATCGCCGTGCTACATATCGAGAACACCATGGTCGAAAGGAACGATTTGGGAACTTTGGTTTCCGAGTGGATCTTCCTGATTTTTTTGGCACATTACAAGCGAAAGGCTTCGTTGATTGGAACAATGAAGTAGAGAGGATTTTTGAATATAAAGAAGTACCTGATCACATCAAAGTAAAGTTGATCGTTATCAAGTTAAAATGTCGAGCTTCAGCATGGTGGGAGCAACTTCGACGATCACGGGAGAGACAAGGTAAATCCAAAATCACTGATTGGGAAAAAAATGAAGAAACTAATGAGAACGCAATTTCTTCCCTTCGGCTACACCCAAACATTGTATCAACGACTCCATACCTTGAGGCAAGGAGCTAGTGTTGGGACCGGGTGCATGTTGACATGGATGCGGGTTCGTAATTTTAAATTTTATTACGTGCAGCGGAAGACTTAGCATAAATAATTTCTCAAATTATTTTAACCACACATCAAGCATGCAACCTTATATTGTGTAGACATGATCATAAATTAAAATTTTGCAGAAAGTAAACTAATTTACTTGAGACCTCGCGTAAATCGAAGTAAGGGACGAGATCCAACCGTAGCGTCCCTTGGAAGCTCCGCCTCTATTTGCGTCCACGCCGAGCTTTCTTCGGGATGACTTCGCAAAGCCACGAGTTTCGTGCCGACAAGAACTACTAGATTCTCCAAAGGCACGACAAGAATACCAAGAGTGAGATGGAAATACTAACCACCAAACGAAGAACGGAATCAAGATTCCAGGAGGAAGGAAGGAGTCGCGCCCGCTTCTTCTTCTTCTTCTTCTTCGGCTTCTTCTTGGTGGAGGAAGCTCACGGCAACCAAAGGGAGGCCCTCTAGGGCCGGCGCCACTAGAGGAGGGAGAGGGAGAGAGGCTAGGCAAGAATCCTTGATCTCTTGATTAATTTCCTAGCCTTGCCTTGGTACCTTTATATAGTAGCCTCTTAATCGCCAAGTCTCCTTTTAACGGAATAAATTTTCATAAGAAATTTATCTTATAAATTTTTCTATGAATTATTCAGTTATGCCAAGTTTTTATTATAACTTAATTTATAATAAAAACAACCATGTCTCCCCTTTTATTATGGAAAGAAATTTCTTTATATAAATTTCTTTATCATGGTAAATCAATCCATTATTGATTTTATAAAATAAAATAAACCAATCCAAGGTTTATTTTAATTTCCATGAAAATAAATTTCTTTATATAAATTTCTTTATATAAATTTCTTTATCCATAATTTTATAAAACAAACCGCGCTCGGTTTATTTTATAATTTGAACCAAACAATTTGGTTCTCCCCTTTTATTGTGGCCGGCCAAACAAAGAGGGTGGGGACCCACTTTGGCCGGCCAAACTCAAGCCGAAACCATACGAATTAAACTCATTTAATTCGTCCAATAAGTCTTCAAAAGACTTAGCCATTTTATGCTTCCGATGCGTCTCTGAAAATTCAGATTCGACTTATCTCTCTTGATCGGAAAATCTAATTTTCAACTCGTTTTAAATCCCTCGGATTACTCGTAGTGCATGTGACTAAATAGGCTTTCGATTTATGTTGGTCGTCTATAATTAACCAATTATAGAACGATCATGAGTGGCACCTAGTAGTACATCATGATCCCCAATTAATCGAAAGATCAACGGTTGACCTCAGAAATAATTCTGAAACCCTTCAGCAGCTTTAATGAATCGTACCTTATTCCCTTCACCATCTTATACCCACTTGATTTAGGACACGGTCTATGTGTGTCAGTCCCCACTAGGCTGACTACGTCACACCTAGCCCAAGTAATGTCTTTCTCATCCAACGGATTCTAATTACTCTCATGTTTCTGAGAGATTCATTCTCGGAACATGTGATGCTCTGGCCAGAGGCTTCGAGTAACAATCCGACGATAGGCCTTGGGTATACATCTCCTCGCAAGAAGTGGTGAATCCTTTGTAAGTTGTTCAAACATCTTCGGGCACTTCGGCTTATACCCAATCATCCTGGGTCCACACCTCCTTGGAGATGCTTGCTTAAGATGTCAAAGTATAAGTCTTCATGACCAAGATGACTTGAACACCGCAAGTCAAAGGAACATCGCACTTAAGCTGCAGTAAGAACTTCATTGACATATCTATATGTAGATTACCATATGAAGTTTTACAGTCAGTCACTCCAATGAACTAGTTCCCTTAACTAGCATTCATGTTTATCTCCGGACATCCCAATGTCACCAGCCAGTGAGAATCAGCTGATTAGAGAATAACCCATGCTAGTCTCAACAGAATTGATAGTTTCCGTATTTATCAATTCATCGACTAGGGACAATTTCAATACTTCACAATTGCACATGTAGAAATAATCACTAGTTGTGAATTCATCACAAATTCTCTCATGCTGTGAATTGTATTGCGGGCATTCAGTGAATGAGTTTAAAATCTCAATCAAATACACAAACATGTACACTCAAATAGTGAATATTCATTTATTAAAGTAAATGATTACAATCATAAGGCGATTGTCATAGGACACTTCTCTCATATTACTAACAAACTCCCACTTGGCCTAATGCCAATCGCTACGGTATCCAATACCACAGGCTCTAACATGACCCTCAAACTTGCTTTGAGGCAAGGCCTTAGTTAAAGGATCCGCTAAATTCCTTTCAGTGGAAATTTTCTCAATTTGTATATCATTCCTACTTATAATCTCTCTGATCAGATGATAGCGGCGAAGCACGTGTTTGGATCGCTGATGAGACCTTGGTTCCTTTGCTTGTGCAATAGCTCCATTGTTGTCGCAGTAAACCGGTATTGCTTCATCAATGGTTGGAACCACACCAAGTTCCGAGATAAACTTCTTGATCCAGACTGCTTCTTTTGCTGCTTCCGAAGCCGCAATATATTCCGCTTCCGTGGTAGAATCCGCTACAGTGTCTTGCTTGGAACTCTTCCAACTTATTGCGCCTCCATTCAAAGTAAATGTAACGACCCGGAAAATTCTCTTAATATTTCCTTAAAATATTAAGCATGTCTAGATAATTTTCCGAGGAACCTAGAAATATTAATGCGAACTTTGGCCTAGAAAATCCATGTTTTCTCATTTAAATTGGGAAAAATGGCACTAATGGGCCTTATATGGGCTTTTTAGCACCAAAATTATTGGTGGATTTTAGGTGAAAATTAATATAAATATAAAGGATTCTAATAGGAAATATTAAAATAATTATGGGGGAATTTTTAGAGGATTTTCAGAATTTTAGGGAAATAAAAAGAAAAATAAAATAAAAATAAGGTGCATGGACTAAGGATTGAACCTTGGACCTCTTGTACAACCATGCATGCTCTAACCAACTCACCTAGCAAGGGAATGTTATGAGGGAATGAAGTGGATATTGGTTAAGGCTTAGAAGAAGATGAAGGGTCATGGAGAGACTCTTCATTTACCTCCTTGATGGGTTATAAAGAGGGGGGTTTGGGAGTTACCTTTTCTTTCCATCACTTTGCATTTTCTTCCTCCTCCTTCCCTCATCCTAGCCGAACACCATAAGGAGGAATTGTCCTTGGAAAAGCTTCACAAGAGGGTCTCATCTCCAAGATCTAAAGGCTTCCCAAGGATACAAGGACAAGGGGGTTCAAGGGTCCAAAGATTTTACAAGTTCCTTCTCTTTTAAGGTTTAAAAATCAAGATCAACCAAGGTAAGACTCCCTCACCTGTGGTATATTAGTTCCTTATGTTTAGCATGATTTATTGGTTGGTTTTTGGGACTTGTTGTTAAAAGAAACAAAATCAAGCACCCTAGAGACCCTATGGGTTTCGACCACTATGTTTTAGGGTCCATGATGATGCTAAAAATCTGGATAATGTTGTTTAATGTTCTCTCATGATGTTTAGAGATTAAATATAAGTTTTGGGAATTTTTGGGGTACCCTAGGATACCCCCTAGGGTTTCGGCCAATATCAAGAACCCATGGGTAGGGTTGGGTCTAAAACCTCAAGTATGTGTTTTATGTTTTATCATGATATAAGGGAGATGGAGGGTGTTTATGTGAATGTTTCACATGGCCTAGAGACCCTATAGGTTTCGGCCAAGTACCCTAATAGGGTGGAAAGTTAGGACTTATTTCAAGTAAGGGCCCCAATGGCCCTATGGTAAGGTATGGTTGGTGTTTAAGCAATTGATTTGGGGTTTTAATGGAATTTCTCCATGCCCCCATGGCCTTGAAGTTTCGGCCAAGAGCAAGACTAGGGTTGAAGGACTAGGGTTGGTCTTAAGTATGGAATCAAATGTTTCCTATGGCCTAGTATGTATGTAGGAGTTGTTGTTTGGGAAGTTATGTGAAGTTTCATGGACCTAGGGTTTCCTTGGGGCTTTCGGCCAAGGATCTAACCTAGGGCTAGGGTTGGGTTATACCTACCAAGATGCTTGGGTATAGGTTATTAAGATGTATGTTTAAGTAAGGTGGAAGAATTCTATGTTAACCAAACCCTTAGTTTATATGTCATGAATTATATGTAGGTCATAAATGTTTGGACATGTGCCATGATTATGAATGATATGTATGTATGCCATGTCTTATGAATGATATGTATGTATGCCATGTTTAGGAATAATTTGTATGTATGCCATGCTTTATGAATGATGTGTACATATGCCATGTTTAAGAATGAAAAATGAAGAATGAAGTTAAAGTTCATGCCTTTAAGGCATAACGATGATGTAAAGTATGATGAATGAATGAATATGCTATGAATGATGATGAATGAAAAAGCATGTGAAAGCATTTTATTTTATTTTATGGGCTTGTACCGGACCTAAGTAAGGTCCACGGTTCTGGACTACCGATGAAGTTGTCCACGGTTTGGGACTACCGATGAAGCTGTCCTTACGGTTCGGGACTACCGATGAAGCTGTCCTTACCCTAGTAGGTCGAGATTAGCTACCTCGTATTTACTTAGGGATGCGCGCATATGATGTATGAATGTGGTACAAGCCAGGGCCCAATGAATGTTATGATTATGTTAAAGTATTGAAAAGCATGTTTTAAAGATTAAGCATCCTTATATATATATATGCATAATTGCTACATGCATCCATCCATGTTATGCATTATATCTATGATAAGAATAGTATACAAAGTAAGCTTATGCAAGGTATGTTTATGCAAATGATTTTATTTATGTTCATGCTAATTTGTGATGCCATGATTTAATTATGTTTATGCTAAGTTAGGATGCCATGCTTTATTTATGTTCATGCTAGGTTAGGATGCCATGATTTAATTTTGTTTATGCTAGGTTAGGATGCCATGATTTTATTTATGTTCATGCTAGTTTAGGATGTCATGATTTAATTATGTTTATGCTAGGTTAGGATGCTATGATTTTATTTATGTCCATGCTAATTTATGATGCCATGATTTAATTATGTTTATACTAAGTTAGGATGCCATGATTTTATTTATGTCCATGCTAATTTATGATGTCATGATTTAATTATGTTTATACTAAGTTAGGATGCCATGATTTTATTTATGTCCATGCTAATTTATGAAGCCGTGATTTAATTATGTTTGTGCTAAGTTAGGATGTCATGATTTTATTTAGGTTCATGCTAAGAATGTTTATGAGGTCGTGTTTATTATGTTTATGTCTATGCCAAGTATTATGCCATGATATGAATGTTTACAATGTTTATGTCTATGCCAAGTATCATACTATGCCATGAATGTTTTTATGTTTATGTTTACGCCATGCTACGAGATTAAGTTTATGTTCATGCCATGTCGAATGTATGCTAAGTGATCATAAAGGCTTATGTTCTAAGTAAAGCACCAAGTATGTTAATGTTTCATGTGCTCATGATTAGGTGATGAATGGTTTTAGTGAGTAGGAAAGAGTCTTACTAAGCCTGTGTGCTTATAGTCTTATTTCCTTATACCGCAGATCACGCAAGGGGACAGTAAGGAAGCAGCAGGAGGGCATTAAAGCATGTGTGTGATAGTGACTTGGCCAAGAAACAATATGTTTGCTCGTCTTATGATAGAACTTTACCTTTACTATTATGTGCTTGAATGTGACTTTATGACATGATGCTAAGTATGACATGACGCTAAGTATGATATGACATGATGCTAAGTATAAAGTTAATCTGCCAAGTTCCCATGTTATGATGTTAGGAATGGTAGTGAGTGCATGTAGGTGTAAGTTAAAGGTTTCCGCTGCATTATGTTGTCTACATGCCCTAAGTATGTTAACGTAACGCCGCTTTATATGAAAAA
>JAGFNQ010010300.1:0-62594 GCA_024364735.1 Boesenbergia rotunda | reverse complement strand
ACTCGATCTGATCGAAGTATCTTAATACTCTTGCCAAGTTGGTTCTGTACTTCATTTCTGAATTCTTTGAACTTTTCAAAGGATTCTGACTTATGTGTCATCAAATACACATAGCCATATCTACTGAAGTCATCAGTAAATGTGATGAAGTACCTGTAACCACCTCTGGCAGCGACATTGAAAGGGCCACATACATCAGAATGTATGAGTCCTAATAAATCTGTTGCCCTCTCGCTATGTCCACTAAAGGGAGTCTTAGTCATCTTGCCTAGAAGGCATGACTCGCATGTCTCATATGATTCATAATCAAATGAATTCAGCAATCCATCCTTATGGAGCTGGGACAAGCGACTTTCATTTATGTGGCCTAAGCGACAGTGCCATAGATAGGTTGGGTTCAACTCATTTGATCTCAACCTCTTGGTATTCACGTTATAGATAGGGCTCTCTAAGTCTAGAATATAGAGGCCATTCATCAGATGTGCGCTACAATAGAACATATCCTTTAAATAAACAGAACAACATTTGTCCTTTATTATGAATGAAAAATCTTTGTTATCTAAACATGAAACTGAAATGATATTCTTTGTTAGTACAGGTACATAACAACAGTTATTCAATTCCAGTACAAGCCCAGAGGGCAGAGATAGAGAGTAAGTCCCTATAGCAACAGCAGCAACCCTTGCTCCATTGCCTACTCGTAGGTCCACCTCGCCCTTGGCCAATGCCCTGCTATTTCACAGCGCCTGCACATTAGTACAAATGTGAGAAGCACATCCAGTATCTAATACCCATGATGTAGAAATAGAAAGGTTGACTTCTATAACATTTATACCTGAAGTAGAAGTCTCACTTCTCTTCTTCTTCAGATCTTCCAGATATACCTTGCAGTTCCGCTTCCAATGCCCAGTCTTACCGCAGTGGAAGCAGGTAGCATCCTTAGCAACCCCACCTTTAGGTTTGAGTTGTGAAGAGCTGGCTTCGCCCTTGGTTTGGGTCTTACCCTTACCTTTGGGCTTCCACTTGCCCTTACCCTTGCCCTTTCCCTTGCCCTTTTGTACCATAAGGACGGTACTGGACTTGGCAGTGGTGAGATTAGGCTCAGCAGTTCTCAACATGCTGAGTATCTCGGGCAGTGGTTTGTCTAATTCGTTCATGTTGTAATTCATGACGAATTGACGGTAACTCTCCGGCAACGATTGCAGGATGAGATCGGTTGCCAGCTCTTGGCCCAAAGGGAACCCCAACCTCTCGAGGTTCTCGACGTACCCAATCATTTTGAGTGCGTGAGTTCCTACAGAGGTTCCCTCTTTCATCTTGCATGAAAAGAGGGCCTGAGTCACTTCAAACCTCTCATGCCTTGCCTGCCCTTGATACAATTGCTTGAGGTGGCCAATCATATCGTAGGCATTCATGTTCTCGTGTTGCTTCTGAAGCTCAGAGGACATGCAGCATAGCATTAGGCACGATACGTCTAACGCGTCGTCTTGATGCTTCTGATGAGCATCTCTAACGCTACGGATGGCTGAGGATGGTGGTGCTTCAGGAACTGCTTGCTCTAGAACGTACAGCTTACGTTCCTGTTGAGGACTATCCTCAAGTTCCTGTACCAGTCCAGGAAATTAGCTCCAGTGAGCTTGTCCTTCTCAAGGACAGATCGCAGAGAGAGAGTGTTCGTGTTTGCATGGTAATCTACAACATAAAATGCAGAAAATAAATATCCACCATTGTATCATATTTATCATTTAACTAGGCCTTTAATTAAATGATGCTCCCACTGAATTATAGGGCTTTGGTAGAATCGAGTCATAGATGTGGTAAAACCACACTACTAGATCCACACCAACTAACTATAATTCTCGTAGGTCAAGATCCACATCATACTACGCCTTGAGTTAGCTTTGGCTAAATCGCCCAAGACTTAGTATGATCGGTAGGTACCAATTACCAATTACATCTCTATGCAACTCTTGTTTATAGGATCAAGAATTAACATTTATGAATAATCTTGAGTTAGCTTTGGCTAAATCGCCCAAGACTATTGATAAATGCGATCTTGTCCTACCTTTCCAACTATTGGAATATGCCTATAGTTAGGCTCGATCCAATTGAGCTAACTAGTTACTCAATCTAATTGAGCTCAATCTAACCCAAGCGTGATAGGCGGGACCAAGGTTGTCCCTCCGCATCCCACCAAGATTAAATGCATTGCTCTGCTTTGGCAGATTCAACAATGCATATGATCATGGTAGTGATGGGTATCAAGGCTCGTTAGGCATATACGAGTTGATTTCGATTTAGATCTAATCTAATCGATGATGTGCATCGTATGTAGGCATTTATTAAATCTAATTTAACCTAAATGTGTACTAGGTGCACATCAAAATGTGGTTCCCACATTACATGTGCATCACATACACTCATGTATATTCTATTCTATACTAACATGCATCACATACATATGAGCAAAATAAAATATACAAGAAAATTAAGTGTGATTAGTCATGGCCCTACTAAGATCTTCTCAAGCCAATGAGAAGATCTTTTGGTCAACCTAGGGTCTAGGCAGCAGCTTCTCCAAGCTCCTCCTTCCAGAACCCTATGTGTTGTCGGCTTGCTTCCCATGAGTCCGTCTTCTCCAGAATTGCCTTCATCTTTAATTTTGTACATTACAAAATTTATACTCGAGTTACATTCGAGTCTTAAACTAATTTTAACAGAAATAATAAAAAAAAACCGACACGCAGGTCGCAATCACAATACAACACCCACAACACAAATAACGGCACGCAGGCCGTAATATGAATTACACACATATTTTAATCTAATTAAAATAGGGTTTTGGGCCATGATCATCACACTTCTGTACATAATTCAAAATTATGTAATTTTATAAATTTTATATAATTTTTCTACTGATTTTTAGAATTTTTCCGAGTCACAACTCCGCGGCGGTCCCGGTAAGCGGGTTTCGGGCGTAATCGCGAGACAAGGCCCCTTGCGGGGTTAGGGGCAGCGCCCCTACTCGTGAAATAACCTTCACGAGTGTCTTCTTGCGATTATACAGTGCCTTAACCCGCTGTCCCAAAAACCATTTGGGCGAAACTTGCCGTTTCGGAGAAGTTTTTCTCGGTGGCCAAGTCTACAAGTGCTTCGCACTCGTCGCTTTGCCTCTACGAGAAAAATTACTCAAAAATCCTAAAATTTAGAAAAATTACAGAAGCAAATATTTATCTAAATTTTGTATCTAATACAAAAAAAATAAAAACAAAACGAGCACAAGCTTCGCTCGTGGCTCTGATACCACTGTAGGGTTTTTCGGGCCACGAAAACCGCTTTTTCGCGTCGCGGAAACCCCGAAAACCCCAATAGCAAGGATCCGAGCGAAGAAAGCCATTTCAAAAATTACGAGTGCTCGTTTACATGCTTCAAAACCCGATCTACTCCTAGATCTAAAGAGGGATAAACATTTTACCTTTGATGCGTGCCCCGTTTAATCCCGTTCGCTCCCTTATGGATGTCGAATCTCTAGGACGTCAAGTGCCGTCCCTCTAGAAGTATCCACGCGAACAAAAGTAGATGGATGAAATCCTTTAGGTGTGCTAGCACCTTGTAGGATTCGGTCAAGAGGAGAAGAGGAAGAAGAACTCCAACAATTGGAGAGGAAGAAGAGAAGACACACTTAGAGGAAAAATGAAACAAAAACCCTTTTTGTTCTCCCATGGTGGCCGGCCACTTAATGGCCATTAATGGCCATTAAGTGGCCGGCCATAATGGCCACTAATGGCCATTAGGTGGCCTTCCTTAACCCCCTTTCAATTTGAATTCAAATTCAAATGGGGGGGAAACCAAGCCAAGTCATCACTTGGTCAAGTCAAGGTGAGGTGGCCTTTTGGTCAAGTCAAACTTACCTTTTATGGAATTTCCATATTTAGTCAAGTCAAACTTGACTCCATTTCTTCTCCCATGTCAAGTCTAACTTGAAGTGGAACCAAGTCAAGTCAAACTTGATTTGGATTTGGGTCAAGTCAAACTTGCCTTTTATGGACTTTCCATATTTAGTCAAGTCAAACTTGACTCCATTTCTTCTCCCATGTCAAGTCTAACTTGAAGTGGAACCAAGTCAAGTCAAACTTGATTTGGATTTGGGTCAAGTCAAACTTGCCTTTTATGGACTTTCCATATTTAGCCAAGTCAAACTTGACTTCAATTTTTCTCCATCTATTTGTTCTTTGCGTGTGACCCTATAGGTTCTTGTAACGTTGGCAATGCTTCTAACCTCTTAGAAACATAAGCAATGAGCGGTATCTAGCAACACATCATTGCTACCCAAGTTACAAGAATGTTGAGATCCAACATCACCAATGTGACTAATAATTGTGACCATCACAATATGTGACAACGTCCTTCTATCCTCGATATCTAGATCGATCTTTCATGAGGCATAGACCGTGTCATCCTCCAATCAATCTAGGTGTCTTGAACTCCAAGTAGACTCACTATAATCAAATAAGCTCAATATCTCATATTGCCTTATTTGGGCATGGCCATGCACTTAGTGATCTCACTCTATCAAGACTATGATATCTCTCCCGTCATATAGGAGGGATAGATCCCATCTACATCACTCACATCCCTCCGCATAATTTGTTACATACCCAGTAATCGCCTTTATAGTCCACCCAGTTACGGGTGACGTTTGACGAAACCAAAGTACATAACTCCTTATGTAGGGAACTATGGTGACTTCAGGTCTAAGGACTAATAGTCATACTAATAGTCACATGAGAAAGTATATGACACTCATATAACGATCCATGATACTTTCTCATGGTGGGTCATTCAGTATACATTCTCTAATGCATACCCATGTGTCAACTTGATATCTCATATCCATGACTTGTGAGATCAAGTCATCGTGTTGACCTACATGCTAGTCTCTATGCATTAACATTGTCCCTGAATGTTAATACTTGACTAGGAATAATTAAGAGTAGTGTTCTCTATATCATCTCACTATCGATTCAAGTAATCGATTGATATAGATAAGAACCTTCTACTCAAGGACGTTATTATACTAAGTTATTTGGCACTGATACACATAAGTACAATAACCATAAGAAATGCCTTTATATATAAGAAATATATACAAGAATATGATACAATGATTCTAAAAAGTAATCATCATATGATTGGCTCTAGGGCTCTCACTAACAATCTCCCACTAGCACTAGTGCCAATCGCTGTAGTATCTAATACCCAATGACCTAGTGTGACCATCATGCTTTATATGTGCCAAAGCCTTGGTCAAGGGATCTGCGACGTTAGCCTCTGTGGGTACTCTGCAAATCTTCACATCTCCTCGATCGATGATCTCTCGAATGAGATGGAATCGCCGTAGTATGTGTTTGGTCCGCTGGTGTGAGCGAGGTTCCTTAGCCTGCGCAATAGCTCCATTGTTGTCACAATAGAGCTGTACTGGGTCGGCTATACTAGGAACCGCTCCAAGCTCAGTAATGAACTTGCGGATCCAAACTGCCTCCTTTGCTGCCTCAGATGCAGCAAATGTACTCAGCTTCTGTTGTAGAATCAACAACTGTATCTTGCTTTGAACTCTTCCAGCTGACAGCGCCACCATTTAAGCAAAACACGAACCCTGACTGCGATCTGTAATCATCCTGGTCGGTTTGGAAGCTGGCATCAGTGTAACCCTTTACAACTAGATGCTCATCGCCTCCAAATATCAAAAAATATTCCTTAGTCCTTCTCAAGTACTTAAGGATATTCTTGACCGCTATCCAGTGACGTTCACCTGGATCTGACTGGTATCTGCTCGTCATGCTCAAAGCATACGAGACATCAGGACGAGTACATAGCATGGCGTACATAATAGATCCTATGGCTGAGGCATAAGGGATCTTGCTCATGCGGTCTCTCTCCTCTCTAGAAGAGGGACCTTGAGTCTTCGAAAGACTCACGCCATGTGACATTGGCAGATTTCCTTTCTTGGAATTCTACATGGCAAACCGTTGCAAAACGGTATCAATGTATGTACTCTGACTTAGGCCAAGCAATCTCTTAGATCTATCTCTATAGATCTTAATGCCTAGAATGCAGGCTGCTTCACCTAAGTCCTTCATTGCGAAACAAGTCCCCAACCAAGTCTTCACAGACTGTAGCGAAGGGATGTTGTTCCCAATGAGTAGTATGTCATCCACATACAAGACTAGGAAGACTACTGTGCTCCCACTAACCATCTTGTAGACACAAGGTTCATCTTCGTTCTTGATGAAACCAAAGCTCTTCTACGCTTCAGTATAACAACTCTCTCAACGCCTCAAAGCTCTTCTACGCTCGTGCCTTGCTCCGGAAACACTCCAACTCGAGCCGACGACGTCCCGCTGCCCCGAAAAATTCAATACACTCCGGACGTCGGTAACGAAGAGCGCAATTCATTATTATTATTTTTCGTGCACTTACTTTGTAACTAAATTCTGTAACTATTATTGTGCTTCATATAGAATTGCCCAAAGTAAACGGTCAACGACCGTGGGCCTTGGAGTAGGAGTCGACACAGGCTCCGAACCAAGTAAAATCGACTGTGTCTTTGTGGTGTGTTTATTTTTACTTCCGCTGTGCAATTGCTCTTTACGAATTTCTGAATGATTTCTGATATTCACGCCCCCTCTATCGGTTCTCTCGATCCAACAGCATGTACTTTCATTCATAAACATAACATGCATCTTCATTCATAGAACATGACCTACTTACATAAACATCATTCTTATTTCTAGTGGTTGCATGATCATGGCATATAAGGTAAGCATTGCATTATATTCATTGAACATGGCATGTTTGCATAGACAATTATCCTACTCCATAGGGTTTGCATGATCATGACATATATAAGGTAACATTGCATTTCACACATAAGCATGGTATTCATCCTAAGCATACATAAGTAGGACTTTCATAAACATACTACCTACCATTCAAGTGCATGGCATAGAACACAAGACATTCATAAATAAACCCTATTAAGCATGGCATCCAATCATAAACATATAAACATATAACATGGTGCTTAAGGTTAGAGTTATAGGTAACTTAATTTCTACCACATGCTTGAACCTTGATATATATATATATATATATATATGTATACTTCATGATATAGCATAAATCATCATTCTTTGAACCCTAACTCCTTCCAAACCCTAAATTCCTTTGCTTGGCCGAAACTCATAGGGATGGGTTCCATCATTCAATTAATCATGTAAGATAGCATAAGGTAAAGAACCAACCATACTTTACTTATAAGACCATGGGAGGCCATTAGGGCTCATAATTAGGGTTATCCCTAACCTCTAGCCCTCTTTCCTTGTGCTGGCCGAAACCCTACAAGGCCATGGGTGCATGGAAAAATTCCATGAAAACTCCCAATCAACCATTAACACCAAACATACTCTACCATAAAGCCATTGGGACCTTTGCTTGAGGGAATCCATAACTTTTTGCCCTAGATCCAACTTGGCCGAAAATTGTGGGGGTCACAAAGCCTTGTAAAAGTTCACATAAGCCCCCCTCAATCTCCCTTATATCATGATAATACACAAAACATATGCTTGAGGGTTTAGGTTCAACCCTACCCATGGATTCATGGGATGGCCGAAACCCTAGGGAATCCTAGGGTACCCCAAAAATTCTCAAAAATTATATTTAATCTCTAAACATCATGAGAACACATTAGAAAACATAATAAAGATTTTTAGCATCATCATGGACTAAAAAACCCTAGTGGCCGAAACCTATGTGGGGTTCATGCCTTCTTTTCTTTTTTTTCCCAACATAAATCTCAAACAACTTCATATTATGCTAAAATCCAAAAGAAACTATTATACCATAGGTGAGGGAGTCTTACCTTGGTTGATCTTGATTTTTCACCTTGATTATAGAGAATCAAAAGAACTCCTTAGACCCTAAGTCACCTCTAGCCCTTGTAGTCTTGGGAAACCTCTAGATCTTGGAGATGAGACCTTCTTGTGGAGCTTTTCCAAGGGAAAACCTCCCTTATGGTGTTCGGCTAGAATGAGGAAGGAGAAGGAGAGAAAATGCAATTGATGGAAGGAAGAAAGTAACTCCCAAACCCCCCTCTTTATAACCCATTAAGGAGGTAAATGAAGAGTCTCTTCATGACCCTTCATCTTCTTCTAAGCCTTAACCAATATCCACTTCATTTCCTCATAGCACTCCCTTGCTAGGTGAATTGGTTAAAGCATACATGGTTTTACAAGAGGTCCAAGGTTCAATCCTTGGTCTATGCACATTATTTTCCATTTTATTTTTATTTTATTTTTCTTAATATTCGAAAATCCCCTAAAAATCCCCCCATGATTATGTTAATATTTCCCATTAAAATCCCTTTATATTTCTATAAATTTTTTTTCCTAAAATTCACCAATAATCATGGTACTAGAAAGCCCATATAAGGCCCATTAGTGCCCATTTCCTCAATTTAATTGGAAAAGGCATGGATTTCTAGGCTAAAATTCGTGTCAATATCTCCAGGTCCCTCGGAAAATTATCTAGACATGATCAATATTTTAAAGAAAATATTGAGAGAATTTTCTGGGTCATTACAGTGAGTTTGTGAGCTGGTCAGTCAACTGACAAAGTTGGGTGAAATTCACAGAAAGATCAGTTGACTGGGGTTGGAACAAGTCAACTGATGCTCTGAAAAACTTGTCATTGGCTATGTCCAACAAAGAGAACCAGTCGACTGTTGTTTAAACCAGTTGACTAGTAACGGGTCTGAGTTGTTTTGTCAACAACTCTTTTCTCTATTAAAGGGGAAGCTTTGAGGCTTGAGAAGGGTTAGAGATACTATTGAAAATCTTCTTGATCAAGTGCTCAAAGCTTCTACGCCTACACTCTTCCTCAAACCCTAAATCTCATCTTGTAAAGGGGAAGAGACATTGTGAGAGGTTACACTCCACCGAGAAGGAGTGAGCCCTAGTAGGAGATTGCCGGGGACTAATCCACCGAAAGATTAAGGATTCATCCACCTCAAGAATATGTCGTGGAGCAGGAGCAAGCAATCTCTGAATCACGTAAATGATAAGTGTTAGCATTATTATTCATTATTATGTTTCATTTCCGCTAGCGCAGCTAACACGTGTAGGAAGAATCATGAATTGGGTGATGAGATATTCACCTCCCTCTAGCCGATCCATTCGATCCAACAAGTGATATCATAGCACAAGGTCGCCCTTCAACGAACTAATCGCCTACAAGAGAAAATTTCATCAAAATGGTCGGCTCGCACATCCAACCACCCAAATTAGAAGAAGAATTCTATTGGTGGAAGAAAAGGATGGAAGTATTCTTCGATATCAATTTTGATATTATGTTAATAATGAAAAACAGTTTTGAAGTGCCTAGGGATCAAGAAAATATGCCACTTAAAAAGATAAAGTGGAGCAAGAAGTAAAAAGATAGTCATCTATCAAATTCAAAAGTCTTGCATCATCTTCTAACTGTTCTTCCCCAATAAGAAATAACTTGGATTGGAAACTACACAAGTACCAAGGATTTATGGGAGAAACTATTAGAGCTTCATGAAGGCACATCGGAAGCAAAATTAGCAAAGAGAGATCTTCTCCAATTTCAACTCAACAACATCAAACTTGATAAAGGAGAAAAGGTATCTAGCTTACATTCTAGAATTAAGAAAAATTAAATAGACTAACAAGTGTAGGTGAGCAACTCTCAAACCGAGATATCTTGATGAAAGTCATCAATGCCTTTCCAAGAACCACAACATGGAGTTCAATGGTGGACTTATATTAGATTTCAAAGGATTTAGAGAAAAGCTTCCTAGATGAATTTTTCTCAACCATGGAGCTCCATGAAACTCGGATTGGAGGATTAGATGGAGAACCCTATAGACCAAGAGAAGTAGCCATTGTGGAGAACAAGGAAAAGGGCAAGAAGAAGAAGACTTCATCCTCTGATTCGGAAGAATCTGTTAGGATGTATACTAAAAGCCTTGCCTTTTCGGTAAGGGTATCTACATTTTAAAGAGAATCAGAAAATCACACAGTGCATGTTTATATTAGTATATCCACTAAACGTCTAATGCTTGGCATTGTAGATAACATGGTGCGTGGTATCGCACAGAAGATCATGTTATCAGATTCCTTGCTGAAGCATAAGAAAGAGGCTCACAACTGAGATGGAGTTGGATAAACCATCGGGATGGTTGTAGTGTAATCAGGTGTGGTTTATCTTAACCATAGGGTTACACTAGTGTACTTTGTGTACATTGAGTAGAACCAAAAGAGAGGTCATCCAATTTTTGTACTGACTTAGTAAATTGGATTAGACCTCGGATAATATTATGGAGTACGATCTCTTAATCCCGAAATAATGATGGGCATATAGTATTAAGCATTATCTCTTTGATTTACCAATGGGCGAGATCCATTCTATTAGATCGATAGGCCTGGTAAGTTGGGAAATAATATTAATAACATGATGTACCATTGATTATTGACCGAATCCATGTCCTAGTGAGTCAGGGTGTTGATGCCCCCTTGGTGAGCTCAAAAGGATTGTCATGTCAAATCTTGCAAGTGGATCATGGTCCGGCATGTCGAAAAGGTTGAGTGGTACTAATCAAGGATCAAGAAGATAATTAATTTAATTATCAGTAAATTAAATTAATTATCGGGCATACGATATCTTAAACACGGAGAGATGGACGACTTGTAATAGGTGGAACCTATATAAAAATATGGGGGTTGGTGAGGAAGTACAATGGGATCCTTTAGTGGAATAGATCTTCATTAATGGATCGGGTTTGGATCCATTAGCGGGTCAAGAACCAACTCCTCCTCATTGTCCCTATCTTAGCCCAATAAAGCCCTATAAGAGTCATGATACAAGGCCGGTTAATTAAGAAATTAATTTGGGATTAATTAATTTATTAATCTCGGATTAATTAAGGAATTAATCATGGAATAATTAAAGGAATTAATCTCGGATTAATTAAGGAATTATTCTATATAAATTTTTGAAATCAATCCATATTTAATTGGAAAAAATTTTCCAATTAAACATAATTAATCCCCTATATAAACCCCTATCTCTCTCCCTCTCTCTCTCTAATTCTTCTCCTCTCCAACCTAAGGGCACCGGCGACAAAGGTGAAGAAGAGGATCTCCTCCTCCTTTCTTTTCTTGGTTTCTTCCCTCCTTCAAGGTTGCTATCGATCATAGAACAAGGGAGGATCCTTCTTCATCCCTTGGTGGCGCACGTCAAGAAGAAAAGGAGGAGAAACCGGCGGTGCAAGGGGTTGACGTCGGCGCCGGTGGTGGAGGAGAAGAGAAGCTTCACTTCTCTTCTTCTCCCAATCTCTTCTCTTACTTGATCTGCTGCGGACGTCCACAGGACAAGGAGAAGCCATTTTCTCCTTTGTGGCGTGCAAAAGAGGAGAAGATAGGAGAGTGGTGCGCCGGCAAGAGGAGTCTCTCCTTTTGGTGTTTGTCGCCGGAAAAGGAGAGGTTGAGGGAGAGTTCATCTTCCTTGTGGATCTTCATCCGTGAGAGAGGAAGTGAACTAGGTGGTTGGTGTGGGCTGCGATGAAGGAGAGGATCTTGTCCTCTTAACTTCATCATCTCCTTCTTGGAAGGGGACCAGCGCCAAGCCAAACCCTAGTTCTAGGGTTTAGCGTTCGGCGCAAGGCTAAGGGGAGAAAGGAGGATTGTTCTAGTGCCTTGGTGACTCTGCGACTTGGTTGATCATTGCCCACACGACGTCCAAGTAGGGTGGGTCATAAGATAGAAGACTGCGAGGTAAACGACGAGGTATATTTCTCCCGAGCTCCGTTTTTCTTATCGCATGTTTTAACTGTGCTATCTTACTTAGCCTTGTCATTTTATGTAAGTTAGTTTATTATTTTGATTTGATATCATGATTAAAAATTAACTAACTGGACCCCGAAGATAAACACAAAAATCGGCGATCCAAATCGTCATCTTTTCCGCGGTTAATTAATTCGGAAAGTTACAAGGCCTTAACCTCGATTTTGGCTAAGTTGTGACTTGGATTAATCAACACGACGACGAATCGGTCGTTAGAAGGACGGGTCTCTATTCGGATTAAATTTTTTAATCCGTAGACATGGAGAGGTCTCTTAGATATGACCACGTAGTTATCTTGGAAACCACCAAGCCATACCTACAGAATCAAGTGTCTCAATGGATAGTGATAAAGAGACGTATATGGTAAGAAAAATGAGAAGGGCTTTTAAATATTTTTCATCTAAAAAATCTCATGGTAGGAAAAGCTCAAGAAGATAAAGTTAACCAAGGAAGATTATTTGCTATAATTGTTAAGGAGAAGGACATATGAGGGATGAATGTCCTCTCTTGAAGAAAAAGGAAGGCAAGAAGAAGGAAGAAAAGAAGAAATCAAAAGAAAAAGGGAAGAAAGTCCAAAATCTGCAGGCAACATGGGATGACTCATCATCATCATCGAAAGAAGAAGAAAATCATGTATCCCATTTTTCCTTAATGGGAATTGAAGACATAGCCTCTACGTCGTTCGAAATTAAAGAATGAAAGAGCTCAAGTGAAGGGGGAGGTCAAACATCGGACTTGGACGTCTCGGTAAGTGAGGTATACAATCTACCCAATACCACTTTGGTTAAAATTATTTCTAGCACAAATGATGATTTATTTAAGGCTAGAAAGAAAATCAAATGCTTAAAAAATGGTCGTTGCATGCTTAGAGAAAAATTAGAATCCATGGCTCCTAAGGATATGCATGTTTCCTCTACCTCTAGCCTAAATGATGAATGTTTAGAAGAAGAAAATAGGAAATTAAAAAAAAAGGTGGATAACCTTACAAAAGACCTTAGAATTTGAGATTGACTCTAACACTCTAGACATGATCATTAGGAGTCAAAGAGCAAGCTTCAAGAAAACGGGGCTAGGATATGGTCAACCAACTATGAAAAAGCCTATCATTGCTTGCTTGATAGGGGTCAACAAAAAACCAAGACTATAGATAGAAATGGATCCCTAAGGAATATTTGGTCAACCCAATTAGGAAGCATTTCTATTGGGTACCAAAATTAATCCTCAAGGGTTAGAGAATTTAGGGGTTAGTCAACCATGAGAACTAAAATTTAACTTTTTTTGAAAAATGGTTGACTTGAGATTTAAGCAGGAGCACTTAGTCAAATAACATTCATGATCAAATGGGTTAAGTAGAAGTTACCTTTATTTCATCTCATAATGACTTGATTTATGTTTTTATTTATACATATGATATGTTAGGATGATACAAATAATTCACTTGTGCTTATGACATTTTGATGAGTTATTAGATGTATCACTTTAGTAATAATAGATCAACTATGGGGAAAGTAAATGTTATTAATAGATATCTTGCCCATAGATCATAGTTGGACATTTTAAATATTTTAAAAATCATTTTATGTTTTACTTATAGTGGTATACTTTTGAAAAACATAAGAGTGCAAAACTAGGTTTCAAATTTAATACAAAACTTAAGTGATTTTCAGATTTTTGAGTTTTGGTCAAAAATTCAAAAAATCTTTGACTTTTCATAAAAACTTATTTTTTTTATTGATGAATAGTTCAAGAAATATGTTTGAAAAATTTTGTGATTTTTTAAATTTTTTGAAAATTTTAATGCATTTCTGAAATTCAGCTCAAAAGAATGAAATTTGGAACAGTTTTGTGCTAGTCAACTTGTGTAGAGAACCAGTCAACTGAAAACACTATAGAGATGGTTGGTGGGGGTCAGTCGACTGATACCTATCTCAGTCAACTGGTATCCTAGTTTTTTGATTTCAAACTATTTTTCAGAATTAAAACCCACTTTGTTTTACTTTGATATCATGTGTCAGAATTGATTGGTACAATCTTTTTGATGGTGTCAAAGGCGGAGAATAGAAAAGTTTAACTTAGAAACTTATTTCTTCATGTGTTTGTATAAAATTTGAAAATCATGTGATAGAGCATAGGTTTTGGGGGAGCTTAGATATTTTTAATTATTCATGTTATACTATGCTTTATATTTTCAAATTTCTATTTATGCCTAACATAAACATATTGTCGCACATCAAAAAGGGGGAGACTGTTGGTGCAATCGCCCCAAGTTTGATTGGTATGATCATGGGTTTTGATGTGTGTGCCAATATGATTAAGTTAGATTTTCATATTGGTTTGATGTGTGTTTGAGTTATGTAGGACTTGGTGGAACATGCATATGGGAGATCTCATCCTGGTGCTCAGGTCCTTGAGTCGATGAAGGATAGTGCAGCCGAGGGACCACTTGACGAAGAGCTTTAAAGGGCAAGCCGAGGAAGTAGACTTCAAAGGTATACACGAAGGATGGCATGGAGACAAGACATGGGTTTGTATGCATCCGAGGGACAAGAACCAAAGGAAGAGAACTTCAAAGGGCAAGACGGGGAAGTGGACTTCAAGGCATACACGAAGGATGGACTCCGGAGAGGTTGAGAGTGAGTTTGTAAGCTGGGCAGTCGACTGGTGGAGGAATTAGTCGACTGACAGCGTTGGGTGGAACTCACTGAAAGATCAGTTGACTGGGGTTGGAACCAGTTGACTGATGCTTTGAAAAACTAGCCATTGGTTATGTCCAACGGAGAGGACCAACTGACTGGTGTTTGGACTAATCGACTGGTAATGAGTCTGAGCTATTTTGTCAATAGCTCTTTCCTCTATTAAAGGAGAAGCTTTGAGGCTTGAGAAGGATTAGAGATACTATTGAAAACCTTCTTGATCAAGTGCTCAAAGCTTCCACACCTACTCTCTTCCTCAAACCCTAAATCTCATCTTATAAAGGGGAAGAGACATTGTGAGAGGTTGCAGTCTACCGAGAAGGAGTGAGCCCTAGCCAGAGATTGCCAGGGACATAGATGATTCACAACTCCAATCCACATCTGATTTACTTGTAGATATTAATGTAACTTATGAGAATATAGATGATGGAGAGATATCTAGCAGTGAGAATCATGTTGAACTATCTATGGGATCGATGTGATCGATAGAGGAGGGGTGAATATCGATTGCAAATTTTTTAGATATAAATCGAGAATAAATGCATCGGAAATAAGGAAAGTAGCAAGTTAAAACAATGCTAACACGCTTTGTTTTACTTGGTTTGGAGTCTGTGACTGCTCTTACTCCAAGTTCCATGATCCTTGACTATTTTTCGTTGGACAATTCTATAAACCACAAAAATGAGTTACAAATATGAAGATTAAGTACAAAAATAAAATTGAAATTTTATACCGGCGACATTTGCTAAGGGAAGAAGAAATCGTTTCGTCGTAGAAGTGGCGTGTCATCGATCTTGGATTTCTTTGGCATGGAGAACTTGAGCATGAAAACTTGATTGCAGTGATTCAGAGTGCTTGAATTGATGTATGAAAGCAAGGGGCCGAAACCCCTTTTATATAGGCTCTCGGGCGCTCGAGTGTGCATAGGGGAGCCCTCCACGTCAGCAATTCAGCCGCGTTGTTATCCTCTGACTCGTCCAAAACCTATCCACTCTCGAGCGCCTGAGTGCACTGGGGTGCTTGAGTACTGATGTGGCACGTCCAATCAACAACCACTAACTCAGCTTTGGTAACGCTGACCAAACTAAACTAGGCCGCCCGAGACCTCTCGGGCGCCTGAGTCCTCTCAGGCGCCCCTAATATTGCCAACTGATCTTCTTAGCATGCAAGCATGGTTAGTCCAGGAAAACAATAACATATATAGAATGCATGAATATTTGACAGTTAGAGCCGTCTGGTCCTGACTTTGGATTTCAAGTGAAATCCTAGGTCGGACTGACGCCTACTGTTCTCTCTTTCGAAGAACACATCCTCACCTACTCCACTTTGGAGAAGTTACCTTTTGCCAACTGGCACCTCCGATTGGACTTTTGCTCGACATTCGAAGCACCTGAATCTCGAGACGTCCATGCCTCGACCCGTCCCTACTTCTGTTCATAGTCCTCGCTCGGCTATGTCTTCTGCCCGATCTTCCGGATTAGGTCTTTGTGCTCAGTCCTTGACCAGGTATTCGTGCCCAACCCTTGGTCAAGTCTTCGGTACCCAACCCTCGGCTAGGACTTCGTGTCCAGTCCTGGACCAATACTTCTTGCTTAACCCTGTAGGTCAAGACTTCGTGCCTAGGTAAACTAGGATTTTCCTGTACACTTAGCAAATCCATTAAATCACAAGACAAACTTAACTTTGAACTCTTTGTCATTATCAAAACCAGGTTTGATCTATTGCTTCCGGCACCAACAATCTCCCCCTTCTTGATTTATGACAATCTAGTTCAAAAGTTAAGTTGAAGACATATATAAGCAAGTAATGAAACAAAGTTAACCAATATTTTTCAATATTAGAGCAATTTTAGAAAAAATTGAAAAAACCTTTAACTCTCCCCCTTGATAAGTAATCTCCCCCTTTAGGTTTTATCACATTTACAAAAAAAATCTTGCAACATTGAAATAATGAATAAAGATCCCCTTTGATTTGAAATTCTCACCGTGAAGCTTTTAAAAAACATGTAATTTTTCAATTTGAAAGATTTTCTAACCTCTTTTAAAAAAATTCTAAGTATCACTTTGAAAAAAAACTTTGAAAACAAGTTAAAGTGAAAACATCTTCCCTTTGAAAAATAGAGTTTTCCAAAAATAGATATTCATTTGAAACCTTGAGGAACAATGTTTTGAAAAAAAAATCTTTTTAACTTCACTTTTTCTAAAAACAATGTTGAGGAAAAAAACACTAGAAAAAAATCTTTTTAACTTTACTTTTTCTACTCTCTCCCTTTGCCATATATCAAAAATATTTATAAGAAACATTCATTTAAAAAAACTTACTTTTCTCTACTCACCCCCTTTTTGTAAAACAAATTTGATTAAGGAGAAAGGAAAAAATTTAAAATAATTAGGTATCGAAGCCCGTGAATTTTGAAAACATAAGTATAAGAAAAAAAATAAAAAATAATTCTAAGTTAATAAGATAATGAATGTTATCAAGAATTAATTTCTAAGTGACAATTTTGAGATAGTTAGGTAATAACAAAGGACTAATGTTGAAGAACAGATTTTGAACCAAGTTAATATACCCATTTGAGTCGAAGCATGATTTAAGTCTAAGAATACAAAAGTAAACCATGCAAAAAAATAATTTGAAAAACAACCAAATCACAAATCCTTGGGTCCCTGTCTAACCTAGTTTGTTACTTACTAACTGTTATAAAATAGTAACTTTCACTTGGGATAGTCAAGTTAACTATTCTGATCATGTTAGACTTTCTAAGCTTGATTATTTAACATGATTGATGTTCAATTGTATTTATTGCCCCAACTACTTTTGATGTATTGACTTAAAGTATCTTGAGTCAAGGCATAGACCTAAGCATCTCAATGTAGTCTAAGTTGTCAATCAAAGTATTCTAATGTGCTTGTGAGATGCTGACTTTTAAGTCTATAGGAGCATGCAAACTAAGGTTAAGTCCTATGCTAAGTCCATAACGAAGAAATCTCTATTTTTAAAGGGGGTAAATTTTTGAAAAACTAAGTCAAAAAAATAAAAAAATAAAGAAAAACATGATTTTAAAAATATAAATTTTTGAAAAATGTTTTTTTAAAAAATAATTCTAATTATCAAAAACAAGTAAATAAATAAATAAATCTATTCTACTAAGTACATTCCTAACTGTCTTCTTAGTAAACTAAACTCAGACTTAGGTAGTGGTTTAGTAAAAATATCAGCTAAGTTAGATTTGGATTCTATGTGTGTAAGTACAATTTTACCCCTAGCTACATGATCTCTAACGTGTTTTACCTCAATATGTTTAGTCCTAGAATGATGAATAGAATTTTTGTAAGATTAATTGAATTGATATTATCAATGTAGACTTTAGTGTTAGTGTAGGTTAGTTGGAAGTCGTTAAGAGTATGGATCATCCATAGTAGTTGAGCAACACACTCTCCAGGGCTATGTATTCAGCTTCAGTTGTGGATAATGCAACACAGTGTTGCTTCTATTACAGCTTCTATTACACCAACTAACTAAGCTGTGACCCAACATCTGACAGCTTCCACTAGTGCTTTTTCTATCTAATTTGCACCCTGCGTAGTATGAATTAGAGTAAATTAGTAGGTTAAAATTAGGAGTCCCAAGATACTAAATTCCTGCATTTAGGGTGCCTTTAATATACCTAAACATTCTTTTGCCATTACTTAAGTGGGATTTCTTAGCATATGTTTGGTATCTAGCACAAATACCTACTGCAAATAAAATATCAAGTCTGCTAGCAGTTAGATAAAGTAAGATACCTATAGCATTTCTAAAGTACTTTAAGTCTACTATTTTTTTTTCTGGGTCACTATCTATTTTAACATTAGTTGTCATAGGAGTGCTAATGTTTTTAGAATTTTCCATTCCAAATTTCTAGATTAATTCTTTTACATATGTAAATTGGTGAACATAATTTCCATCTTTAGTTTGTTTAATTTGAAGTCCTAAGAAAAATGTTAATTCATCTACAAGGCTCATTGCAAATTCGCTTTCCCTTACCTTTATAAATTGCTTTAAAAAACTTGTATTAGTTGAGCCAAAAATTATATCATCTACATAGATTTGGACAATAAAAATATTATTTTCTAAGGATTTAACAAATATGGTTGGGTCAATTTGGCCTTGGTTAAACCCTTTAGAAACTAAGTTAGTGGATAGTCTTTCATACCAAGCACTAGGTGCTTATTTTAATTCATATAGTTTTTTTTAAGTCTAAAGACATAACCAGGATGTTCTAAGTCCTCAAAACTTGGAGGTTGACTTACATAAACTTCCTCCTTTATGAATCCATTTAAAAATGCAGACTTAACATCCATTTGATATAACTTGAATCCCTTATGACCTGCATAGGCTAAAAGCATCCTAATTGATTCAAGCCTAGCTACATATGCATAAGTTTCATCATAATCTAATCCTTTAATTTGACTAAACCCTTTAGCCACTAAACGGGCTTTATTTCTAACTATTTCTCCTTTATCATCCAACTTATTTCTAAAAACCCATTTTGTGTCTATTACAGTCTTACCTTCTGATTTTGATATTAAGTACCAGACTTGGTTTCTCTCAAATTGGGCTAACTCTTCCTGCATAACTATAATCTAGTTTGGATCAGGTAAGACTTCTTCTATTGATTTGGGTTCGATATTAGAAATCAAGGCAACCTGACATCGATTTCTATAGGATGATCTTGTTCTAACACCTAAGGTTGGGTCACCTAAGATTTGGTCAGTCAGATGATTTAACCTAGTCCAAAGATGGATCAGGTTGTTCAGGTTCAAATACTGGTTCAGATTGGATATGTTTAGATATTTTTGGGTGTGTTTGTATACTTTGATGGTTTATACATATGGTAATCCTAAATACAAATAAACCCACGTAATTTTTTAAAATTTGGACAAATTTCCAATGGAAATGCCTTTTAATCAAAATATATCGAGACCGAATTTCTGACAGAAACAACTATTTTTGTCAAAAATTTTCGACGGAATAAGCTTTTTCATCGAAAATTTTCGACAGATATAGTTGTTTCCGTCGGAAATTCTCCGACAGAAAAGCTGATTCTGTCAGAAATTTCGTCAATAGTTGTTTCCATTGGAAAATCTTATTTCTATCGGCGCCAGCATCCAGCGGAATTATATTTCCATCGGAATATTTTCCAGACGAACCAATTTTTCATCGGTAAATGTACCGACAGTATGAAATTTCCACCGGTAAAATATTATCAACGGATTTTACGCCGATGGAGAAAATCTTGTTGGAATTTCCTCGGTAATTGTGTTAACTGACGGAATTCCGATAGAAAAATCCGTCGGTAAACTTGATGATTTTTATAGTGGAAGGAAGCTCCAATGGTATTAGAGGCACCTTCATCATTTAAAAAAAATAAAAATAAAAAGTCTCGAGATGTCTTCAGTTGCGTCATGTACGGGCGCGGAGCGGACAATCTGCAACAAAGCAATCCTTTAGAGATATCTTGCCATATGCTTCGTGAGTGATCGTGAGCGATGCGCTCACATGGCGTTGCCTGCTCGATTTTTCTTATAAAAAATTCCTTACGTCCTCGCTTCCCTCGCTCAAACTTTTCAATATTAAAATATTTTCTTTATTCCTCTATCATTTCCTTCCTCCATCATAAAAACCCTCACAGTCTCTTCACTTTCCTAATTTTTAAATTTCCCTCGTACTCGCATGCTTCTCCTTTGTCGGCGTCTTCCATTGCTGCTCGTTCCTTTGTTGAATGCAAACAATGTTACATCAATGCTCTTATCTTTGGCCGACGAAGATCTCCAAACTCAAACAAAACCCGATGTTGCCGCCGTCTTTTGTCGCTATAGCTCCTTTCCTTGTCAGCGGATTCCTTTCGCTACTGCACCTCCCTTCACCAGATGGAACACAAAGTTATCTTAAACAAAACCCGATGCTGCTGACCCTACCCCTTTCAATCTGTCTGTCGATTTTTTAATTAGGGTGGTCAACTACAACGTCAACTTCTTCTATAGTATTATGGTGATACACATTGTAGCAGTTATCTCAAAGTAGCTGCTACAATATTTTGCTGCTATAACCTTGAAAGTGTTAAAACCTTGAAATTGCTTTAAAGGAAAATTTGTTGTAATTTTTTTGGTTATCTTGTATGTAGGAAACTTGAGAAACATCTACATTGCTAAATTTTACAAGATTCTATAATATAGAAGTCTTACTACACTGAACTGAAATACTTTAAGCAGCTATTTAAGTAGTCAATAATAGATTTGTAGAAATATTTACTCTGCTGCTACAACGTGAAAGCAAACTAGTTCTGCTTAACTACGTTGTAGCCGCTAATTCAAATTAGTTGCTACAACATTGTAGCAGATTTTGTACAAATACTTGTTATACATTGTAGCAGCTATTGAACAATAACTGCTATAACATCAAACATATATACATACATGTATTTGCTACACGTGGATGCAGCTACTGGACCAGAACTTCTACAATGTCAGACATGTATTGTAGCAGTTACTAGTTAATAGGTGCTACAAGCTCAAACTAATTTTATTCGATAATAGAATTGCTACATGTTGTAACAACTATTGTATAATACTTGGTATACAAGCTTCGCAATCTCGCGGCAAAAACAAAGGTGATGCTGTCTCTCTCAAAACTCCACACTTGATCGTAAGCCCTTCATATCCAGTATATGTTTTTTTGTAAAATAATTTTTATTGTAAGCATTCTTTTATTAGAAATATTAATTTCTTTGTTATATAATTTATCATAAGCCCTCCATATCCAGTTGGATCTTGGATCTTGTTCCCTATTTCCTGCTTTGAGCAGTTCCCATCAGTGAAGTATTGTTGAAAAAGTGGGGTGGAGGCTGCATTAAGCTCTAAATTAACTTCTTCACCTTCGTCTGGGAGTTCGAGAATGAGTGAAACATCTTTCCTTGTGAAAGTCATCTGTTGATTATGAAAGATGAAATATCTCACTTCAATATTCTAATTGTCAAACATATTCTGTACAAGGCATCAGATATTTACAATTTCAGACATGTAAAACACCCAGGCAAAGGGGCTTCCATTTATCATAGCTATCTTCCGATCATTTATTTCCACTTTTGATATAAAACATTTAAACTCATAGTGATTACTTTTTCATTACATTTTCTTACGATATACACGGGAAGCAGCAGTTCTCTAAGTCGCTATTTAATTCTGTAAAACAAATATATCTCATCTTAGTGATCATCTTTAAGATACATTACAATGTCTTGTAGTTGCTACAACGTAGTTACTTTTATAATATGGCAACTAATAATGTTGTAGTAGTTACACTAAGATATCTGCTTAAGGAAAAAAAAAGATATTTGTTGCAACTTCAAAATATATAAGGTTTAACCAAGTTATAGTAATTACTAGGGTTTAACTATGTTATAGCAGCTCATGTCCAGATACTGCTATAACAATACTACCTTTGATATCACATATGTAATCGCACATGGTTTAACTAAGCCACAAAGACTTATACTCAGTCAACCACCATTCAATTCACATTACTAAAATCCTTGGAGACAAACAATCACTACACTAAACCCTAAAGTATTACTTACGCTTGCAGAGAAGATTTGAACAACAAAAACAATGGTCCCAGTGATGTTGAACGACCAAGATGCCGCCACCACACCGACTTACTTGGAACTTGGAAGGAAGATATTTTGAAATGTTTCATCGCTCAGTGTACTGCTATATCAGTTTTCAAATTCGAAACTAAGAGGGTAAAGCGGTAATTCCATTGTACCATTGGGTTTTGTCATGTGTCAGGTCATGGCGTACGAACATGACTTGTAGCATGTCAGCAAAGAGATCTAATCCCCTAGGTTTTACCTTCCCCCTAGGGTATAGTTTAGTCGGGCCAGGCAGCCGGAGCCCGTCAACCGTGAGCGGCAGACAATTAGACAAGTTGTCAGCAAGGAATTTGCGGGACAAAGTAACCCCACTGGTTGGGACAAGTGCTAGACATTTATTGTTACAACTTGTAGCAGTTACTATACAAGTAGCTGCTATACGTTGTAACAGTTAGTGTCCACTAGCTATTACAACGTGTAGTAACTACATGTATAATAACTACTACAAGTTATAACAGCAAATGGACAATTGCTACTAGTACTTGTAGCCGTTACTATATACGTAGTAGCTATTATCCACTGGCTGCTATAACGTATAGTAGCTACGTGTATAGTAACTGCTACAAGTTGTAGCACATACGACAATAGTAATTGCTACATTTTGTAGTAGTTACTAAAGATTTTTCTACACCAGGATACTACTTCCATGTTCATGTTATAAAGTGTAACAACTACTTATAGAAATTGCTACATCATGAGACTACTTCAATAGCTATTCTCATTGAGCTGCTACAACATGTAGCAGCTACTATTCTGGTAGCTGCTACAATATGTAGCTACTACAATATGTAGCTGTTAGTGTTCAAGTAGTTGCTACAACATGTAGCAACTACTGAGATAACATGTAGCAGCTACTATTCAGGTAGTTGCTACAACTTGTAGCAATTAATATTCTAGTAGCAACTGGTACAATATGTAGCAGCTACTATTTAGGTAGTTACAACAACATGTAGCAGTTACTATAGTCATAACTGTTAATCAGGTAGCTTTAGTAGCTTCCACATAGTTGTAGCAGTTAGTATAGTCGTAGCTGCTACAACATGTAGCAACTACTAATCAGGTAGCTGCTACAAGTTATAACTATTACTATCGAGTAGCTGCTACAACTGTGTAGTAAAGTTCTGAATACCATAACCTTATACATGTTACAAAATAAGGTAATATTTGAAACAAATTTTTTTTTGTCTCATTCTGATATCAGAGTCAAAAGTTATGATGTTTAGAAGGTTGCTACATAGTTGTAGCAGTTACTTCTTAATGATACTTGTACAATAACTACTACACTTGTGTACAATAAATGCTACACGATGTAGCAGCTAATTATACTACTTATAAAATATTTTTTTTCTAACTTAAAATCAAGTTCAATAAAATATAAAAATCATTTTAAATAAGGATATCGTTGTTGCAGCTTATGGTCCTAATATGCTACAACACAGACTACATATTGTAGCAACTATAGACCCATAGCTACTACAACATAATTTATCACATCATTACCATGTTGTAGCAACCTTGCACGAATTCTTGCAGCAAAATCATGAAATACTCCCTTACTCCATCAAATAAATAAGAAAAATATTATAATTTAATGAGACACTATGGTTTATGATAGACCTCTTTAACAAAATGATAGAAATGTCTAATCATTAAAGATTAACAATACACATAATATGGTACTTGGAGATTACCATATTTGTTTACAGTATGTTAGAATTAATAGACACATCAGGCACCACATCAAAAGGATGGAGACAAATACAAAAGTGAGGTTCATAAATCCATAAAACGCTAATTTGCTCCTTATTCTACTTGAGCTCGAATTGAAGCATGTAGTATTTCGATTTCTTGTAACAAAATCTTTTCCCTCTGTAGTGCCTCCTCTAGGGAGATAACACCTTGAGAATGCAATTTCTCCAAAGCTTCTGCTCTAGCTGTTACTAATCAAAGTTGATATTCAAGATAAGGAACACTGATTGAACTGGTGTTTAGAGGCAAGGGATGGCTAAGTCCTACGGTCGCAAAAGTGATCTTTGTAGCCTCCTGTATCACCCAAGAAACATAAAATTAAAGGAAAAAATATTAAGGGTTTCATTTAAATTAAAGACATTCACTTAATGAAACAGGGGAACAAAGGATAGTCTTCAAATGAGAGGAGGGAGGTGAAACCTTAGGAAACTCCGGAAATTCATCAGAAGACTCTTTCGATATTTCGATAGGGGATGGAGAAATGGTTGGAGTCGTTGCCATGGGGTGGCTTATTAGTCGCATCAATTGTCTTTTGGGCATTATCAATAATTGTCTGGTTTTTTCTTTATCTTCTTGGAATCGACGAATGATTACAGAGCCTCTTCAGATTGTTGGGGCATTACTTGCTTCATCTTGCATTCATGCGAAGAATTCATCTACTAAACTACAATAACAAAAAGATGACCACTTATTTTTTGCATAAGAATACTTATGGTATATAAAACAAAGAGCGTTACGTCTTTCCACCTACAAAGGCAGTGGGATTACCAAAGTTTTTTTCCTTTAGTTTATCACTTATCACTAATCACTTTGAGGAAGAATGAGGATAAATGGGTAATTGCACAATTATACAAAACCTGCCAGACATTGTAGTGGATAATTGTATAATAGTTGCTACAACCTGAACACATGGTATTAAAGCTGCTTTTGCTTTATCATGTAATTGCTACAAGATGTAGTGCCACCATTGCCTTAATTTACGGTGGAGGAGATTGCACTTAGTTCGAGAATAACCTTGCCGGAGGTAGAATGAAACGGGAGGGGTCAGCAGCGTCGGGTTTGTTTGAGTTTGGGGACCTTCGAGGTTGGCAAGAAGAGACTTAAGATAACTCTGTGTTCCTTATGGCAAAGGGAGGAGCGAAAGCGAAAGGAAGTTGTCGATGAGGGAAGGTGCTACAGCGATGGAAGACGGCGGCAACGTCGGGTTTTGTTTGAGTTTGGGGATCTTCGTCGGTCGGAGATAAGGGTTTTGAGGTAACATTGTTTGCGTCTGACGAAGGAACGAGCAACAACAATGGAAGACGGTGGCGAGGGTAGTAGCAAGAGCGACGGAAGACACCGGTGAAGGAGAAGTGCGTGGGTGAGAGGGAAATTTAGAAATTGAATAAGTAAAGAGAAAGTGAGGATTTTTATAATGGAGAGAGGAAAGGAGAGAGGAAAAAAGAATATTTTAATACTAAAAAGATTGAGCTGGGGAGCGATAACGTCAGAATTTTTTATTAGAAAAAATCGAGCTAGCAGTGCCACATGAGTGCATCGCTTACGATCGCTCATGAAATGCTGAGCATGTATCAAATCTGTATTTTATTTTTTTTCAATTTTAAAAATAAAATGCTTGCTTTCTTTTCTTAGTTCGAGCAGAAAGCAAGCAAGCAACTGCACTGAAGCATCAATTATTTATCAACAGAAGACAAACCGATAAGGGCAGGAATCATTTGGTGAGGATAAACCTTTAGACGTGGAAAGCTAGCCACCAGATAACATTTACTCCCTTCCGCGTTTCTAAAACTATATAAGGCCTTGCCTTCCCTGTCTAGGTTTCTCCTACCTCGCCATCGTTAAGTCTATTCTCGACGAACTTCAAGCCATTTGGGCATGGCGACCCTCCGTAGAACCCTAGCTCGGCGACCCTCCCAGATCGGGAAGAGCAACGTCGTTCCATTGCTCTCCTTCTTTCTACAAAGACACCCCCTGTTCCAACCAGAGATACCACTGAATCGCCTACCGCTGCGCGTTAATGGGAGGTTCGGCGAACTCAGACCCGACCGCATCAGCTTTGATCCGCTCCTTCCGACTCCAGCAGCTTGATCAACTCCTGCAATGGCCGAGGAGGCGACCATGGAAAGGGATTTTAAAAAGGCAGTTCGGGCGTCACAGGTCGATGTGCCACGGGAGAGGCTGAGGGTGGTATGTTGGTGCAATCTTTGTTAGGTCAGGGTTGACCTAGTTTGACTAGGCTTGGGTGAGCTTAGGTTTGGTAAGCTTGGTAAGCTTAAGTTTTAATGTTTGATAATGATGTTTGAATATCTTGTGAGTCAAGTAGGTCAAGGTTGATTATAGACTTGACTGGGAAAAGTCTAAGTGAGACTAGGCACACCTAGTGGGACTAGGTGAAGTCCAGGTGGATCGGGGAGATCACACACTGGCACGGAAAAAGTCTTAGTGGGACTAGGTACATCTGGTGGGACTAGGTGAAATCCAGGTGGATTGGGGAGATCGCACGTTGGCATGGGAAAAGTCCAAGTGGGACTAGGTGAAGTCCAGTGGATCGGGGAGATCGCATGCTGGCACGGGAAAAGTTCAGGTGGATCGGGGAGATTGCACGTTGGCAAGGTGGAAGTCTACCAAGAGACTAGACCTAACTCGAGGGTTAGACAAACCTGGTTGGGAACTAGGTTAAGTCCAAGTTGGGAACTAGGCAAGGAAAAATCCAAGTCAGTCAAAGGGATGATCGGACACTTGGTGAGGAAGTCCTAATAGGTCACGGTTGACCGGAGTTAGGAAAGGGAACCCTAGACTTGTGCACACAAGTTAGGGTTGGGGTCAATCGATTGAGTAATCGATTGGTGTTGGTTTCTCACGAACAGAAGCCTTCTTAATTGATTGAGTAATCGATTAAGGAAGGAGTGAATCGATTGGGAGAAATAAGTTGCGAGAACTGAAGTTGGCTGAATCGATTGGGCAATCGATTCAGCCTTCTCTTAATCGATTGGTCAATCGATTAAGGTGTCCGGTAATCGATTGGGCAATCGATTATAGCAGTATTGCGTGAGAGCACAGAAAGGTGCTGAATCGATTCAGCAGTCGATTAAGGTCTTCTTAATCGATTAGATAATCGATTAAGCTTCAAAAAATAGTCGTTGAACGGCTAAGTTTGACATGGTAATCGATTGGGCAATCGATTAGGGAACCCTAGGCGTCGGGTATATAGGGTTTTCACGCAGGTTTGAAGCAGAATGGCTCGGCAGCTCTTCGACACTTCTTCTCCTCCTCCATCGCCATTTCAAGTGAAGTCTTGGAGCATAGTGCTGCTGCATTTCCAAGGTTCTAGAGGCAATTCCAAGCTAGAAGAAAGCAAGAAAAGTAAAGAGAACTCATTGTTGTAAATCTTGTAAGATTTCTATTATATTTGCTTATATTCTTGTAGTTTCTTCTTGTAAGCTTGTAAGAGGTTTCACCACCTTAAGAAGGAGATCTTTCATAGTGTATGAGAGAGTGAGAAGAGTGGATCCTTGGGTTAGTCATCTCAAGGAGGTGGATACCAAGTAAATCCAAAGCGTTAGCATTGTATTTGGGGTATTTAGCTTCTAGTTTCCACTGCGAAGAAGAAGAATCAACTTGAAGTGAGCTATTCACCCCCATCCTCTAGCTCTACCGGTCCTAACAAGTGGTATCAGATCAAGGTCGCTCTTCTTTGGATTCATAGCCAAGAGAGCAAGAGCTAGTGGAAGAAGAAGAAATTGAAGAAACCCTAATTTCAAGAAGCCATCATCAAGAGGGTTCAACTTCAAAATGGAGTTCAGCTACGACATCCAAACACCTCCACTGTACGACAAAGCTAATTTCAATCTTTGGAAAACAAAAATTGAAAATTTCCTCATGATGGAGATAGAGCAATGGTTTGCTCTAATGGAAGGCTTTGAAGCTCCAACAAGTAGCAAAGAGAAACTCCTCAAGAAAAGTAAATGGAATGAGGAGCAAATCAAAAGTTGCGAGGTCAACGATAAAGTGACCGAATTATTGGTCAATCTATTGCCCAACATCATTTTGGACAAAATTGGAGAATTTCAAGATGCCAAAGAGCTTTGAAGCAAATTGGCAAAGCTTCATGAAGATCCCTCCACTATACCAAACCAAGACAAATCCGAAGAGGGAGATTCATCGGAGGAAG
This sequence comes from Boesenbergia rotunda, assembly GCA_024364735.1. Lineage (NCBI taxonomy): Eukaryota > Viridiplantae > Streptophyta > Magnoliopsida > Zingiberales > Zingiberaceae > Boesenbergia > Boesenbergia rotunda. The sequence continues at coordinate 34,364 of JAGFNQ010010300.1, read as the reverse complement.
AAGATTCAGAAGTTGAGAGATGCTCAACATCCGAAGATGAAGTTCAAGAAGCCTCCACTTCAAGGATTGAGGGGGAGCAAAATTTGACATTGACGTCGGAACAAGAAAATGCTTCAACATCATTTTCCGAGGTCAATGAAGAAGAACAAGAGTCAAGTGCCACATCTACAAGCAAAGGTATAAAAATTTCAATTTGTAAAAACAAAGATCATATTATTTATTTTGAGTGTAGGCAAAAAGGACACTATAAGAATAAGTTGTTGATGCAGTCTGATCCTGATTGTTGTTTTGGTGTTTGACACTGATTTAAGTTTGATTCAAGTTTGGTTGAATTCGGATTAAGTCCAGGTGGATCGGGAGATCACATGCTGGCATGTGAGAAAGTCCTAGCTTGGGGGCTAGGTGTGAAAAAGTCCTAGCTTGGAGGGTTAGGTGATGGAAATCCTGGTGAGTGAAGCCGAGTCCTGGTGAGTGAAGCCAGGTGGTGGAAATCTTGGTGAGTGAAGCCGGGTCCTGGTGAGTGAAGCCAGGTGATGGAAATCCCGGTGAGTGAAGCCGGGTCCTGGTGAGTGATGTCAGGTGGTGAAAATCCCGGTGAGTGAAGCCGGGTCCTGGTGAGTGAAGCCAGGTGATGGAAATCCCAGTGAGTGAAGCCGGGTCCTGGTGAGTGAAGCCAGGTGGTGGAAATCCCGGTGAGTGAAGCCGAGTCCTGGTGAGTAAAGCCAGGTGATGGAAATCCCGGTGAGTGAAGCCGGGTCCTGGTGAGTGAAGCCAGGTGGTTGCAATCCCGGTGAGTGAAGCCGGGTCCTGGTGAGTGAAGCCAGATGATTGAAATCCTAGTGAGTGAAGCTAGGTTGAAATCCCGGTGAGTGAAGCTGGGTCCCGGTGAGTGAAGCTGGGTGACCAAAACCCTGGTGAGTGAAGCCAGGTCCTAGTGAGTGAAGCTAGGTTGAATGAAGTGCCGGTGAGTGAAACTGGGCATGGAGTCTTGGTCCGGGGGACTAAGAACGAGTCAGAGAAGGGCTGGAGGCTTGTTCTCGTGACTTAGAATGGATTTGACCTTGCCTGGATTGGTCTGGTAACCGATCAGGGAAGTTGGCACGCTGCTCCTTCGTGGATCGGTCTGGTGACCGATCCAGCGATGGCTGATCAGTCTGGTGACCGATCAGGGAGCATATAATTCACCTGCTGCTCTGCTCCGGATCGGTCCGGTGACCGATCAGGGAGCATCCAGTAGGTTTTGGGAACCTTACCGATCTACTCCTGATCGGTCTGGTGACCGATCAGGGATATTGTTCAGATCGGTCTAGTGAACGATCATTTGTCGCAAGGTTTTCACTATAACCGATCAAGATGACTCCTGATCGGTCAGGAAGCAGCCTGATCGGTCTGGTCACCGATCAGGCTGGAGCCTGATTGGTCTGGTGACCGATCAGGCTGGAGCCTGATTGGTCTGGGGACCGATCTGGAGCAGACTGCTGGATAGGTCTGGGGACCAATCAGGAGTGTGCAGAAGACAACTGGATTGGTCTGGTGACCGATCAGGGTCTTCCTGATCGGTCTGGTGACCGATCAGGAACAGAACTTTAATTCAAATACGCTGTCAGAAGCTCTGATCGCGAATGTTTTCTCTGCCGATTCTCTGATACATTGCTGATTTCATTTGATATGCATTGCTAAGCCTCTGTTGGAGTATGCAGGTGATAGCTTGTGATTCAAACACTCAAGGAGGGTCAATGGGAGGCTTTCCTTGGAGCAGGTTTGTTTGTTTCTCCTTCTCAGGTTTCAACGGCAACTGAGGCATAGCTGGTGACTGACGGAGGCTCAGCTGGAGAGGGACTTCAGTGGACTGAGTGCTCAGGGAGGTCAGTGGGTTCAGGCTGTGCTCAGGGGGTGCTGATGGAGCCTGGCGATGAAGCAGAAGCTTAAGAGGAAGATGAGAAGCAGAGGAGGAAAGAAGAAAAAACAGGAAAACAAGCAAGTGTGGCTGTGTGTTTCGCTGTTGTGGTTGTGCTCCTCGTGTAGCTTCTCTCTTGAACTTTCTTGCTACTGTCTTGTGAGAGGCTCCTCCTTAGTCTCGTGTGCTTACCTTGTATTCATCTACTGAGGTGATTGTGGAGAGGTTTCTCCACCGAGAAGGAGGCGCTTGATATCCGGTGTTCACCGGGGCTTGATCTGCCGACGATCAAGGGATCACCCACCTCACGGGCACGCTAAGGAGTAGGGGCAAGTTATCCCCAAACCTTGTACATCACGGTGTTAGCGTTTGTTTGGTTTGCGTTTCCTTCTCTGCGTTGTTCTTTGTTCTGCATTTTCTTCCGCTGCTAATCTGATCATGCAGAAAACTTCAAAGTGCAACTTGTGGGTGTCTGACTACATTCACCCCCCCTCTCTAGCCATCCAAGTCCAACAAGTGGTATCAGAGCTTGGGGCTCTGTTCAAGCGGATTAACAACCGAGAGCTTACCACAAGATGGCTATGGGAGGAGAAGGCTACAGCACAAACAGGCCTCGATTCCTCGACGGCACTGATTTTCCATATTGGAGGTCAAGGATGGAGTTCTACTTCAAAACCAACATGAGCATATGGTTCTCAGTGAAGGAGGGTTTCTCCCCTCCAAAGGATTATAAGGGAAATGAGCTTGAGTTTTTGAGTTGGTCGGCTGAGCAAGTCAAAAAGGGGGAAGCCAATGCCAAAGCTATTGTCACCTTGCAATGTGGGATGACCAAGGATCAGTTGGTCAAGGTGGGTCCTTTCATAAGTGCTAAAGATCTATGGAATAAGATTATTGAGTTCCATGAAGGAACTCATGAAACCCGGACAGCCAAGAAGGACCTCCTTCTCAACCAACTTCAAAGTCTTACCATGGGAGAAAATGAAACTGTAAGTAAACTCCATGGACGGTTCAAAGAAGTCTTGAATGGTCTACACTCCATAAATGAAAAGGTAGAAAACTGAGACATTGTGAGGTATGTGCTCAAAGCTTTTCCTAGGAACGCCTTATGGTCATCCATGGTGGATGCTTACAAGGTTTCCAAGGACTTATCTTTTGTTAAGTTAGAGGATTTATTTTGTGAAATGGAGCTACACGAGATCTCTAACACAAGCCCAAAAGAGAAAGGGTTTGCTTGCGTGGCAGGTAACAAAAGAAAGGAGAAGAAGGAAGAAGAGGAGGAGAAGAACTCCCATCATTTTGCTTTCATGGCAGTAGAGAATTCAAGTGAAGGAAGCAGTGATGAATCAAGTGACTCCTCAACCGCGCCTTCATCATCTTCGGATGATAAAGAGGTAATTTCTCCCGAGCTAGATAAGTGCTATAGAGCAATAGCTTGCTTGACAAACATGCTCAAAAGGTCTAAGAACAAGATCAAATCTTTGAAATTGGAAGTAAAATATTTAAAAACCTCTAAGGATAAGGTAATTGATGACTTGCATGATAAGTCACTTGAAAATGAAAATAAGGATTTAAAGAGCAAAATTGAAAATCTCAAAAATATTCTTGAGAAATTTTCAAGTGGATCAAAAACCTTAGACATGATACTAAACTCCCAAAGGGTGGTTTACAACAAGGCCGGTATATGTTACCGACATAATGAACCAACCTTTGTATCCTTAATGTCTAGAACCCACTTTAGATCATCAAATGATTCTAGGGTTCAAAAGGTTAGGAAGAAATTGTCTAAGGCATGGGTGCCAAAGTCATTAATTGTAGATGGTTTAGGTCCCAAGATTTGGGTACCTAAAACTTCCATATTTCGAATTGTATAGCTTAGGTTGAGGGGGGGCATCTATCAACATGGATGGTTGATATTTGATGCTCCAAACTCATAGTCATTCCTAGTTAGGAATGTGCTTACCATTTCTTTAAATTCACATGATTGGTTATGGAAAATCAACTTAAATGCTTTGATCTCTATTGTTTTAGTTCTTATAACACTATGATCTCTTGGCTAGTGAGTTATGAAATTTCACTTGAGCAGTAAGGAAATTTTCATGCAATGAATGATAGTATATCCATGCTTCAAAATAAATCTACAAGTTTTGAAAAGAATTATATATATATATATATATATTGCATGAATGGCTTAGGTTGACACATAATTTATTTTATCATGGATTGCTTAGGATTGAACTCTATAGTTCACTGTAAATCTAGGAGTTAGCCACAATATCAAATTGATGTTTATCTTTGCAATATCTTAGACTTAAGTTTTTCTTAATATTTTGGAAGATGAACTCAGTTGAATATGCCATGATTCTCTTGTATGAATGTATTATGCCAACATGAAAAACACATAGTTTGTGATGATCACTATGCAAATCTCACAATACGTCATTAGACAAAGAACATGAGCTTAAAGTTGTATGACTTAGTTGTTTATGTCTGATATGAATTGAATTATCAAAACTGATTGATACATACTTGATACTAATTTGATACAAGTGTGTTTTGAAAATTTGATCATATCTTTTGCATCATGAAATCTGATCATGCCTTGATATAAACTTGTTTTTGAAACTCAAGTTCATGCTTAGATCATACTAGAAACATTCTGATACAAACCTGATAGACAAGTTTAGGGATTATGGACTTAATACATATCTTAAACAAATTTGAACATGCTTATTTTTAAATATGTTTAAACAACTTTTTCCATGATATTTTTCTTTGTGGGAAAATACTTTTGGTTAAGAGAAATCCTTTAGGATCAATGGGATTGAATCTGAGTAAATTAGGGTTTAGGAGTGGTTGAGAGTTGAACCAAACTTGGGTTCAGATCTCTGAAATCTCATTTCTGAAATCTAGAACTGAGAAAACCTCTCTGTATCAAACCATATCGATCCACGGACCGATCAGGACTCACCCTGATTGGTCCACCGACCGATCCAGGAAAGTCTGATCAGTCTGGTGACCGATCAGATCAATACTGATTCTCAGATCATTTCAAATTGTATCAGACCACTCCTCAGACCAATCCCCCTTCATCAATTTTGATGAAGTATCAATAGAACTGAGTAGTAGGATGATGGTCAAGATACTTGGAACAAAACCTAATACTGAGTTGATACAAACCTATGTTGGAATGCTCAAATTCATAAGAAAGGGTTTGTTGAGTCATGACTCTTGGTCTTAATGTCGTGTTTCAGAAATTTTTCTAAAATGACGAATATTAATGGAGTCTACACCTTTATTTTGGAATGCAAATTGTTAATGCAGTCTGATCAGGAACGTATCAGAGTTTCAGGAATTTTTCTGAAATTTGATCGCTCCCCAGACTAATAAGAAATATTTCTGTATCAAGTAATCAACGAACCTAATTGGTCACGGAGACCACACAGGATTATGTGTCGGATACAGATGCATTCCCTACTTGTTACATGAGACATATACATGTTTGACCATGATATAATTCTGTATATGGTTTCATGTGTAATTCACACTTATTGGCGTATGATGCATATACATTGTTGCCATGATACATTTATGGTATATTCCCTTCATATGCAATTCAAAAATTATCCATTGATTATTTTGGGTTTGGGGAGAGACCCGTGTTTGAGGGGGAGGTATGTTCAAACTTAATAACCATACCCTTTTCGATGTTTGACAAGGGGGAGAAAATGGTTGATTAAGTTTAGGGTTATTGTAGGGGGAGGACTTTGATTCCCCTATGATAATTGAACTGCCTTCAATTGATCATTTAATGCCTAAACTTAAATCGGGGTGTCAAACAACAAAAAGGGGGAGATTGTTGATGCAGTCTGACCCTGATTGTTGTTTTAGTGTTTGACACCGATTTAAGTTTGATTCAAGTTTGGTTGAATTCGGATTAAGTCCAGGTGGATCGGGAGATCGCACGCTGGCATGTGAGAAAGTCCTAGCTTGGAGGGCTAGGTGTGAAAAAGTCCTAGCTTGGAGGGCTAGGTGATGAAAATCCCGGTGAGTGAAGCCGGGTCCTGGTGAGTGAAGCCAGGTGATGGAAATCTCGGTGAGTGAAGCCGGGTCTTGGTGAGTGAAGCCAGGTGGTGGAAATCCCGGTGAGTGAAGCCGGGTCCTGGTGAGTGAAGCCAGGTGATGGAAATCCCGGTGAGTGAAGTCTGGTCCTGGTGAGTGAAGCCAGGTGGTGGAAATCCCGGTGAGTGAAGCCGGGTCCTGGTGAGTGAAGCCTGGTGATTGAAACCCTAGTGAGTGAAGCTAGGTTGAAATTCCGGTGAGTGAAGCTGGGTGACCAAAACCCTGGTGAGTGAAGCCAGGTCCTAGTGAGTGAAGCTAGGTTGAATGAAGTCCCGGTGAGTGAAACTGGGCATGGAGTCTTGGTCCGGGGGACTAAGAACGAGTCAGAGAAGGGCTGGAGGCTTGTTCTCGTGACTTAGAATGGATTTGACCTTGCCTGGATTGGTCTGGTAACCGATCAGGGAAGTTGGCACGCTGCTCCTTCGTGGATCGGTCTGGTGACCGATCCAGCGATGGCTGATCGGTCTGGTGACCGATCAGGGAGCATATAATTCACCTGCTGCTCTGCTCCGGATCGGTCCGGTGACCGATCAGGGAGCATCCAGTAGGTTTTGGGAACCTTACTGATCTACTCCTGATCGGTCTGGTGACCGATCAGGGATATTGTTCAGATCGGTCTAGTGAACGATCATTTGTCGCAAGGTTCTCACTATAACCGATCAAGATGACTACTGATCGGTCAGGAAGCAGCCTGATCGGTCTGGTGACCAATCAGGCTGGAGCCTGATTGGTCTGGGGACCGATCTGGAGCAGACTGCTGGATAGGTCTGGGGACCAATCAGGAGTGTGCAGAAGACAACTGGATTGGTCTGGTGACCGATCAGGGTCCTTCCTGATCGGTCTGGTGACCGATCAGGAACAGAACTTTAATTCAAATACGCTGTCAGAAGCTCTGATCGCGAATGTTTTCTCTGCCGATTCTCTGATACATTGCTGATTTCATTTGATATGCATTGCTAAGCCTCTGTTGGAGTGTGCAGGTGATAGCTGGTGATTCAAACACTCAAGGAGGGTCAATGGGAGGCTTTCCTTGGAGCAGGTTTGTTTGTTTCTCCTTCTCAGGTTTCAACGGCAACTGAGGCATAGCTGGTGACTGACGGAGGCTCAGCTGGAGAGGGACTTCAGTGGACTAAGTGCTTAGGGAGGTCAGTGGGTTCAGGCTGTGCTGATGGAGCCTGGCGATGAAGCAGAAGCTTAAGAGGAAGATGAGAAGCAGAGGAGGAAAGAAGAAAAAACAGGAAAACAAGCAAGTGTGGCTATGTGTTTCGCTGTTGTGGTTGTGCTCCTTGTGTAGATTCTCTCTTGAGCTTTCTTGCTACTGTATTGTGAGAGGTTCCTCCTTAGTCTCGTATGCTTACCTTGTATTCATCTACTGAGGCGATTGTGGAGAGGTTTCTCCACCGAGAAGGAGGCGCTTGATATCCGGTGTTCACCGAGGCTTGATCTGCCGACGATCAAGGGATCACCCACCTCACGGGCACGCCAAGGAGTAGGGGCAAGTTATCCCCGAACCTTGTACATCACGGTGTTAGCGTTTGTTTGGTTTGCGTTTCCTTCTCTGCGTTGTTCTTTGTTCTGCATTTTCTTCCGCTGCTAATCTGATCACGCAGAAAATTTCAAAGTGTAACTTGTGGGTGTCTGGTTACATTCACCCCCCCCCCCTCTCTAGCCATCCAAGTCCAACATAAGTGTCCTAATTTGGTCAAGAAGAAGGTGCAGCACTCAAGACCAAGGTGAAGCTAAAAGAGGTCGGCCCCGTGGTACGGAAGGATAAGAAGCACATTGTGTGCTTCTCATTCAAACAAAAGTAACATTATTAGAACCATTATCCAAACGGAAAGGATCCAACCAAGACAAAAAGAAGGAGCTCAAATCGAGGGGGAGCTTCCAAGAATAAGACTCAGGTACCATTAGATAATGGTACTTATTTAAATCATGATAATATGCATGCTAGAAATAATTATTATCATTTCAATGCTATTTATCATGAAAATAGGAGGCATGAAAAACCTAAGAAAAACTATATAGCCTTTCATGCTAGGACTACCACATCTAAGGATAGGGAACAGGTTAGAATATTTAATGGTAGACCTACCCAACTCAAGGCCAAAAAGAATAATTACCAAGGCAATCCTAGAAAACTAAGCCTTGAGAAAGTAATGATTGAAAATCAAGTTTTGAGGTCAAAACTTGAAACATTAGAAAAATCCCTCAAAAGAATAGAAAATCTTCTCAAGGGATATAAGGATCAAAACCTATATCTAGGAACTCAAGGACCTTCTATGGGCAAGAAAAGTTTGAGTACAAACCTAAAACCAAGGATAATGGTCCTTCTTACCATAGAGTTCCATATAGATATAGAATTCAATCTAGGTCTAGGATTCAAGTCAAGGTCATAAGGGAAGTCATCCCTAGAGTTGACCAAGGCAAGACCAACATGACTAAGACTTCGGAGAAGCCTAGAAAAGTCATTAGGAAGGTATCGAGAGAAGTTATCCCTAATGAATACCTAGAACACCCAAGGAGCACCAATAGATTTTGGGTTCCTAAGAGTGTGTTTGCCACACCCTAGATAGGTTTAGGAAGTGTCAACTCAAATTGGAAGGGTAGTTAACCTAACCTTGATGAAGCTGACAGTTTGGGACATTTTCAAGGACTTACTACCCTTGAAAATGAAGAAGTCATTTGTTTACTCTTGGGAGAGTAAAATTGTGCCAAACTATATTTTTGGAAGATTGAACTAAATAAAGTTGGCACAACTAGGTTAGAATCCAAAGATATGCCAAGTTGGGGAGTTTCGGCATTATCTTGAAAAATTAGGGGCAAAATTAGGATTATCAATGGCTTAGCGATGAGTTATTGATACTTAGATAGAAAATCTAGGTATATTCTTTTATACTATTATGCCAGATTTATATGCCCTATAACATGCCATGACATCATAATTCATCATTCATATTTTATTATGAAAATATCACATGTCATGTTATACATGCATCATCTAGCTATAAAAATTTTCTTTTGAAATTCCTCATATGATGTATGTCATAGTCATTATCATATATAAATTTAATTTTTATTGAAATTAAGGACATTGACATTACTTGACATCCTAGGTGGATGATTAAAGTTTATGATGTCTAGGTAGAAATATATGAACCCTTAGTTTAGGAAGAACATGACTTTTACATCTCACTAAGACCATAAATTGACTTGTGTGTGTTTTGAGACACATTAGAAACAAGTGAGATGTTAGGTTGATAAATAAAACTCAAGGTATTGATTAATGTACATCTTATTGAGTTTTAGGTTCATCAAAACATGAATTTAAATGAACTCCAATCATTGGGAAAGCTAATATACAAGTCATGTGCATTTAGATCCAAAGAACATGGTTGGAAATTATTTTTGAAACTCATTTCAAAACTATCTTGAAAAATCTTGGTGAAGACTATCTTTTGATAGAACTTATCATTGATGAATATGATACAAAATAGAGTGAAATATTGAAGTATCTTAATGGTTTCCAATTTTATGTCAATTTTTAAAAATATAAGTTATTTTCATAGAAAACTATTTTTCTATGATAGTATATGTCATAAATAATGTCTACACAAAATTTCAAGATTTTTCAAATTTTGTAGAATTATTTAGGAGTTTCTGAAATTCGGTCTGAAATTGTTTTCAGAAATCAGAAACTCCCAATCGATCAGGTGATTGATTAGGATAGTAACCAATCGATTGGTGAACCTTTTCTGCGAGCATAGAAGCTTGCGTAATCGATCCGTTGATCGATCAAGGACAGTTGTAATCGATCAGTTGATCGATTAAGGCATAGTTTAATCGATTGGTACCCAACACCAATCGATTGGTATGACTAAAACTGTCTGATTTCAGTCCTTTAACCCAATTTTGAGTAACCTAACAATCCCTAGTCTCTTGAAATACTTTTAAAAGTATATTTGGGTAAATTTCATTATGAAATAAAAAAGAGAGATGATTTGGTGAAAACTATAGGGTTAAAGAGATGTTTTGATTCAAGTTTTGAATCTCAAAATCTCATAACCTCAAGTTAAGATTTCCTAAAGTTTTAGAAACTCAAAAATCATTGTTGGTGCAATGATAGAGGTTTAGAGCATGTTTTGAGGGGGATGTCTTCCTTAAAAGCATGTGTTTAAATTTTTATTTATTTTTGTGAAAGAATGAAGATTGGGAATCTTCATCACGATGACTGCTCAAGGTTGAGCATAGGTTCAAATGAAAGGTATGAGACTTTCATTGGGCATGCCTTTAACCATATAGACTCTCAGAGAGAGTTTTTGAAGTATGTCAAAGGGGAGAGATTGAAAGGCTAACAGGGATTAGTCTTTCTCAAACATATTGTCAAATATCAAAAAGGTGGAGATTGTTGGTGCAATCTATGTTAGGTCAGGGAAGACCTAGTTTGACTAGGCTCGGGTGAGCTTATGTTTGGTAAGCTTGGTAAGCTTAAGTTTTGATGTTTGATAATAATGTTTGAATATCGTATGATATTTGAATGTCTTGTGAGTCAAGTGGGTCAAAGTTGACTGGAGACTTGATTGGAAAAAGTCCTAGTGGGACTAGACACACCTAATGGGACTAGGTGAAGTCTAGGTGGATCGGGGAGATCGCACGCTGGTACAGGAAAAATTCTAGTGGGACTAGGTGAAATCCAGGTGGATCGGGGAGATCACATGTTGGCATGGGAAAAGTCCTAGTGGGACTAGGTAAAGTCCCGATGGATCGGGGAGATCGCATGCTGGCACGGAAAAAGTCCAGGTGGATCGGGGAGATCGCACGTTGGCAAGGTGGAAGTCTACCGAGAGACTAGACCTAACTCGAGGGTTAGACAAACCTGGTTGGGAACTAGGTTAAGTCCTAGTAGGGAACTAGGCAAGGAAAAATCTAAGTTAGTCAAAGGGATGATCGGACACTTGGTGAGGAAGTCCTAACAGGTCACGGTTGACAGGGGTTAGGCAAGAAACCCTAGACTTGTGCACACAGTTAGAGTTGGGGTCAATCGATTGAGTAATCGATTGGTGTTAGTTTTTCGCGAATAGAAGCCTTCTTAATTGATTGAGAAATCGATTAAGGAAGGAGTGAATTGATTAGGAAATCGATTGGGAGAAATAAGTTGCGAGAACTGAAGCTGGCTGAATTGATTGGGCAATCGATTCAACCTTCTCTTAATCGATTGGTCAATCGATTAAGGTGTCCGGTAATATATTGGGCAATCGATTACAGTAGTATTGTGCGAGAGCACAGAAAAATGCTAAATCGATGCAACAATCGATTAAGGTCTTTTTAATCAATTGGCTAATCGATTAAGCTTCAAAAAATAGCTATTGAACAGCTATGTTTGACATGGTAATAGATTGGGCAATCAATTAGGGAACCCTAGGCGTCGGGTATATAGGGTTTTCACGCAGGTTTGAAGCAAAAAGGCTCGGCAGCTCTTCGACACTTCTTCTCCTCCTCCATCGCCATTTCAAGGGAAGTCTTGGAGCATAGTGCTGCTGCATTTCCAAGGTTCTAGAGGCGATTCCAAGCTAGAAGAAAGCAAGAAAAGCAAAGAGAACTCATTGTTGTAAATCTTGTAAGATTTCTATTGTATTTGCTTATATTCTTAAAGTTTCTTCTTGTAAGCTTGTAAGAGGTTTCTCCACCTGAAGAAGGAGATCTTTCATATTGTATGAGAGAGTGAGGAGAGCGGATTCTTGGATTAGTCACCTCAAGGAGGTGGATACCAAGTAAATCCAAAGCGTTAGCATTGTAATTAGGGTATTTAGCTTCTAGTTTCCGCTGCAAAGAAGAAGAATCAACTTGAAGTGAGCTATTCACCCCCCCTCTAGCTCTACCGGTCCAAACATGGTAGACACGAGCTGCGTCGCGTGGTTAGAGTTCGTAAGAATCTACTGCGAGTCAGTCGGAGAAGAGAAGGGTGCCAGTTGGCACAGTTGCTGGATGAGTCTGGCGTTGTTATCGTCTTGGACGACATTGTGACAAGTGACAAAAGGCGAAATACTCACTCCCAATGCCCTCGCTAGCCTTCCCCAGGACCAACACGGAGGAGGGAAATCACGGTGACTGAGAAGGCAAAAGGTTGGGGAGAGAGACTTTTTACACAAGGTGCAAGGACGACATTGTGTTTCTATGGCTGGAAGAGGTAGTTTGATTTAGTTATTCTTTTCTTGTAGATAAACTGTTCAATAAAATGCTCGCTTGATTTTTTGATCAGGTTGGATTCTATTTGGAAGTCGATCACTTTTAGTTTAAATCTTGTTTGCTCTGCGTAGTTGTCCAAAGCCATCGAGAGCACCATCCTGCCGCATTTGCTCCATTCTCGACGACTTTGCGACGAAGAAGCCGAGGCGAGAGAAGAGTTGGCGAGAATGGAGAAGGTGAAGGTGAAGATCGACCGGAGTTCGGCGATGCAGGTGAGGAGGGAGTTGAGGTGTGGTCTGGCATTTTTGGTGGTGCAGACCATGACATTCACGCAGCTGACCTTTTGGGAGCTATCATGGGACGTGATGGAGCCGATCTGCTTCTACGTCACCTTTGTCTACTTTATGGCTGGATACACTTTCTTCCTTCGGACCTCCAAGGAGCCATCCTTCAAGGGGTTCATTGAGGACCGCCTCGTCTCCCGTCAGAAGTGGCTGATGGTTGCCCGGGAGTTCAATGTCCAACGCTTCAACGACCTCAGGAAAACTCTCGACCGACATCATGATCTCTCTCCTCTGGCAGTTGGCAATTGCCAACGACACACTTTGTCTCACTGCCATTGCATATCGGAGACTTGCATGCCCTGTCTTCGAGGGAGGAACATGTAAACACTCATGGACTGTTTGTTGGAGATACTGTCGGAGATAATAAATTAAATTGAAATTACATAAATAATTTTAATTTATCTGTTGAGTGGTTGAAAGACCTGAGCTGTCTTGTATGAAGAGTGCAGACTCTAGAGATCATGCATAGACCCCGAGCAGGAGACTCCCGAGTTGCAGAGTCAAGTTATAGAGTCTAAGTGCAGACTTCTGAGTTGGATATTCCGAGCTAGATCTCCTGAGCTGGAAACTCTCGAGTTGCAGAGTCAAGTTATAATGTCTAAGTGCATACTCCCATGCTGGATCTCCCGACTTAGAGCTCCCGAATTGGATACTCTTGAGTTGCAGAGTCAAGTTGTAGAGTCTAAGTGCAAACTCCCGAGTTGGATCTCCCGAGCTAGAGACTCCCAAGTTGCAGAGTCTCAGTTGTAGACTCTCGAGCCGGAGACTCCCGATCTAGAGACTCTCGAGTTGCAGCTCCCGAGCTGGAAAGGAAGAGTTGCTGAGGCTTGCGTAATGCAATTTACTTAAAATAGATTTGTCTGTCTCCGACTGTGTTTCGAGGTTATGATGGACGTCTGTTTCTCAGGATAAACTAATGGTACTATGTAAATAACCAAACACTGGTTGCTCGTGACGAACTGAGAAACTAATACATCCGTTACAAGTAAAAAATTATTCAGGTAGTAAAACGACGATTCATTCACTTGGACAAATTTTGTCCCGACTAGTCGTGCATTCGACGTGTGTAAGTCGTACTCGTACACTAGTCAACTTGGTTTAGTATAAATCTTAGCCCTGGATTTGCACCCTTGCACACTCATGCGTGAAAGAGAGTCTCTCCCCATGCATTTGTTCACAACTAACATGCTTGTGAATCAATTTAAACCAACCAATATATCTTGAAATTTTTAATGTAGGACAAAAATTCCATTCACAATGAAATTTCTTTCCTCTCTATCTCCTTTTTCATTCACTTTATCCAACAAGTGCTACCTGTGGAGAAATAAAAACAAGCAAAGAAGTGTTGGATACGATTTTGCAAAGAAAAATTTTGATGCCATCGATCGTTAAAAGTCAAGTTTGACTTCAAAATCAAAATCTATATTTCGCGTAGATAAATCTGGACTATTTATTTGCTCAAAACCGATTAAGGGTGAATGAGAAATTAATTGTTCAAGATACGCTCAAATGAACATTAAGGAAAAAGATGGGGCTTTTAGTCCCACATTGCTAACCGGCGAGAGCCAGTGTTTCCTTATATGTGTTCTTGTGCTAATGTTGTTAATACAAAAGCACAGAAGGTCTCTACCCTTAGGCGAGCAGGTGCTCGCACCTGCGAGCCCGCCACACGCCACCCGCCATGCGCGCACGTGCACAATGGGCGCTTTATTGGCGCATTTTGTACTTCGCACGTACGCATCGTATGGTGGCCGTCGGATCAAAGATCTGGACAGATCGCAGGAAGGTGCGATTTGGAGCGTCGGATCAAAGATCTGGACAAATCATAGGCAGGTGCGATCTGGAGCGTCGGATTCGAATGTGACTGTGAAGAGGGAGGATGGATCTGAGGCGTCGGATTAAATGTTCTAATCTGATGGCTGAGATCAAGATGGGATTTGAAGAGTCATAACTCTTCAAATCAAGGGACGAGATTAAAAGACCTTTAAAGGGTTATACCCTTTCGTTATGAACGGTCCAAATCTGTCTGAACCAAAGGGTACTTACCTCTTTACTCAATATAAATAGATCCCTCCACTTGATCATTTCATTCATTCAAGCATTGCAATCTAAAAGCATTTGCACTCATCCATCTTCTGCATCGAGAGTCTAAAAAACCTACGGAAAGGTTCGCCGGTCTCAAAATTTGAAGTGCTACTATTCCGAGACGACATAGTTGTATCTTGGAAATGAATTGCTGCTATACGTGAGCACCAGTAGCGGAGCAATATCGTTTTACGGAGATAGTGTCGAACACTAGCCTCGACGTAAACTAATCAGTTTGCTTCTTCCAAAAGCAACCTCCCGGAAGATTCGACGTTCATAAATCGACTAAGTCAAATACCGAGGAGATACAAGTCAGCAACCAACAATCGTAAAACGATATTCGGCAAACTGATATGGCCGGAATCAACGATGTACCAACCGCCGTCCCTCACGCCAAGAAGCCGGAGAAATTCAACGGAGCCGACTTCAAAAGATGGCAGTAGAAGATGTTGTTCTACCTGACCACGCTGAACCTTGTACGGTTCCTGCATGAAGACCCGCTAGCTGCTACGGAAAATAATTCCGGGAGCTAGGCTGCTCGCGATGCGTGGTCACACGGAGACTTCCTGTGCCGCAATTACATTCTTAATGCGCTGGACAATGCGCTATATAACATATATTGCATGATGGAGACGGCCAAGTCACTGTGGGAATGGCTGGAGAAGAAATACAAAACCGAAAACGTCGGACTGAAGAAATTCATCATCGGCCAGTTTCTGGATTTCAAAATGGTGGATTCCAAGAGCGTCACGTCTCAGGTCCAAGACATGCAACTGATAATGCATGATCTAGACGTCGAAGGAATGTCGTTGAATGAGTCATTCAAAGTTGCTGCGGTAATCGAGAAACTCCCTTCGTCATGGATGGATTTCAAAAATTACCTAAAGCACAAGCAGAAGGAGATGGGACTTGAAGACCTCATCCTGCGGCTGCAAATAGAGGAGGATAATCGAAAATTATCCAACTCTAGAGCAACAAAGCAGACAGTCGACGAGATGTCCAACCTGACGGAACCAAAAGCCAAGAAGCCGAAGCAACCGAACCAGAAGGCTCAAGGCAAAAGGTTCAAGGGCACATGCTACAATTGTGGAAAGTCAGGACACATGTCCAAGGACTACAGACGCCCGAAGAAGACAACCAAGAGCTAGAAGAATGTTGCGAACCAAGTCGCAACCTCCGCTGACATAGATCTCAGCGCTCTGGATCTCACTGCGGTCATGTTCGAAGCCAACTTGGTGGACAACCCGAAGCAGTGGTGGATCGATACTGGAGCAACCCGCTACGTCTGTTCGGACAAGGCGATGTTCTCCAAGTACACCCCGATAACTGGAAGAATTTTCTTCTATTTGGGCAACTCCACGATGTCCTCAATTGTTAGACTCGGGACAGTTGTTCTAAAAATGACGTCTGAGAATGAGCTAACTCTCATTGATGTGCTCCATGTTCCCGACATCAGGAAGAAGTTAGTTTCTGGATCGACACTTGTTAAAGCCGGATTCAAACTAGTATTCCAATCCAACAACTTTGTGCTTACGAAGAACGGTGTCTTCGTAGGAAAGGGGTATTTAGAACAAAATTTGTTCAAGATGGTTGTAATGACTGTACACCGTAATTTTGATGATAATAAATTAAAAGCTTCCAGCTATGTTGTTGAGTGTTTTAATTTATAGCACGATCGGCTTGGGCATGTCATAATAATACTCTGAAACGTCTCGTCAAACTAAATTTATTACCGAACATTGATGTTGACGAAACACACAAATACGAAGTGTGCGTGGAAGCGAAAATGACGAGACTACCTTTTCATTCGGTGGAAAGGTCAATGAGTCCTTTAGAATTAATACATAGTGATCTATGTGACTTGAAATTTGTGCAAACTAGAGGAGGTAAAAGGTACTTCATTACTTTTATCGATGACTGCACGAGGTTCTGTTATGTCTTTCTTTTAAGAAGTAAAGACGAAGCCCTAGAAGCTTTTAGAACCTATAAAACGGAAGTTGAAAATCAATTTGAAAACGAATTAAAATAATTCATAGCGATAGAGGTGGAGAATATGGTGCACCGTTTGATGAATTCTATTCAGAATCTGGAATTATCCATCAGACAACAGCACCTTACTCACCTCAATCGAATGGTGTTGCCGAACGTAAAAATCGGACACTAAAGGAAATGATGAATGCCTTGTTGATAAATTCAGGCTTATCCCAGAACTTGTGTGTGGAAGCCATATTATCAGCAAACCACATTCTCAACAAAATCCCTCACAAGAAAAATGATAAAGCACCATGTGAACTATAGAAAGGCCGCGAGTCATCGTACAAATACTTGAAAGTGTGGGGGTGCTTAGTAAAGGTCGAAGTACCCAAGCCAAAGCAAGTTAAGATCAGACCTAAAACGTTTGATGCAATATTTGTCGGATATGCCCAAAATAGTAGTGCATATCGCTTCATAGTTCATAAGTCAGACATTCCTGATATTCATGTAGGTACAACCATAGAATCTCGGAATGCAATATTTTTTGAAGACGTGTTCTCAAATAAGAAGGAAAACGTTCAAAATAATGACAACGGAAGTTGTAACAAAGATAATGTTCCAGAACTTAGTTGTCATAAAAGGGCTATTAACGATCAAAGCGAAGAGCCACGTCAGAGCAAACGGGCTAGACTTGAGAAATCATTCGGGCCAGATTTCATGACATTCATGTCAGAAATGGACCCAAGAACACTAAGCGAAGCTCTCTCTGGTCCCGACGCCCCATTGTGGAAAGAAGCTGTCAATAGTGAAATCGAGTCCATCATGAATAACCATACTTGGGAATTAGTAGACATTCCTTCTGGTACTAAACCATTAGGTTGTAAGTGGATACTAAAACGCAAGTATAAAGCTGATGGATCTGTTGACAAGTATAAGGCCAGACTTGTAGCTAAAGGGTACAAGCAACAGGAAGGCCTTGATTACTTCGATACCTACTCACCGGTGACAAGGATTACATCCATACGAGTGCTGATAGCCATTGCAGCATTGTATGACCTTGAAATACAGCAAATGGATGTTAAGACTACGTTCTTAAATGGTGAGTTGGAACCCCATAGCTCCTGGAACTGAGGGAAAGGTGTGTCGACTTGTTAAGTCGTTGTACAGACTTAAACAAGTGCCAAAGCAAATGGCACGAAAAATTTGACAAAATAATGCTGTCAAACGAATTTAGAATAAATGAATGTGACAAATGCATTTATGTCAAAAGCACACCTGAGAGTTATGTAATAGTCTGTCTATGCGTGGACGACATGCTCATAATGGGAAGTAATCATGATATCATCATGAGTACTAAGAAAATGTTGACCAATAGTTTCAACATGAAAGATATGGGTCTAGCAGATGTCATATTGGGAATTAAAATTCTCAGGACGTCCGATGGGATAGTTTTAACACAATCCCATTATGTAGAGTCAGTATTGAAAAGATTCAATGTATATGATCTCTCTACTGTAAAAACACCTATGGATCTAAGTCAACACTTAGCGAAAAACCATGGTGAACCCATATCGCAATTGGAATATTCCTGGATAATTGGCAATTTAATGTATCTCATAAACTGTACTCGTCCGGATATTGCCTGTGTGGTCAACAAACTGAGTCGTTTTACGAGCAATCCAAACAACACCCATTGGAAAGTACTGATGTGAGTTCTTAGATATTTAAAATATACTATGAACTACGGATTACATTACGGAAGGTATCTCGCAGTCTTGGAGGGATATTATGATGCTAATTGGATCTCCGATACAAAAGACTCCAAATCCACTAGTAGATATGTATTCACGATCGGTGGGGGAGCAGTATCTTGGAAATCCACTAAGTAGACATGCATAGCTCGGTCAACAATGGAATCCGAGTTTATAGCACTTGACAAAGCAGCTGAAGAAGCTGAATGGCTGCGAAATTTCTTGGAAAATATTCCGAGCTGAACAAAACCTGTGCCTGCCGTACTTATCCACTGTGATAGTCAATCGGCAATTGAAAGGGCACAGAGTAGTATGTATAATGGTAAGTCACGACATATACGTCGTTGATATAATACCATTAGGCAGTTGATCTCGAACGGAGTGATTGCAATCGATTATGTCAAATCTAAGGATAATTTGGCAGATCCCCTAACGAAGGGGCTAAATCGAGATCAAGTATACTGCTCATCAAGAGAAATGAGATTGAAAATCTATAACTAAAAATGACTGTAGCGGTAACCCAACCTTGTTGACTGGAGATCCCAAGATCTTGGTTCAATGGGACAACGAAGTTACAGAAGTTGTGTAACAGCACAAGAGAAATAATTATCTCTACTATCCCAATCCTAGGATGATTTGGTGTTGTCCTACCACATATATTGAGGATAAGCTTATGCTTTTAATGACTTCTATACATTTAAGGTGGAGTATAGTAGGATACTCTTGATAGAAGTGTCACTTATGTGAGTGTGAAGACAAGCCACTTCGATGAAACACTCATGAATCCAAGATGGTGTCCATGGCCGAAACGGAACCAACCATGAGAACCAAAAGTGAGTGAGATAAGTCTCTGTGTGGGTGTTATTGTCTTAGTATACACCAACAACTGAGCAGTTCAAGACATCACGTTCACTACGTAGCCTAGCATGCTCGATAGCATTCCACTACAGAAGGTTCAAAGTCACAAGCTACCTTTCCCGATGCATTGACTTATCGATTGGACTCTTGTAAAGTGTCAGCATGCATACATGCAATACATGCATTAATTTCCATTTATGTGGGGGATTATTGGATACGATTTTACAAAGTAAAATTTTGATGCCATCGATCATTGAAAGTCAATTTTGACTTCAAAATCAAAATCTACGTTTCGCATAGATAAATCTGGACTATTTATTTGCTCAAAACTGATTAAGGGTGAATGAGAAATTAATTGTTCAAGATACACTCAAATAAACATTAAGGAAAAAGATGAGACTTTTAGTCCCATATTGCTAATCGACGAGAGCCAGTGTTTCCTTATATGTGTTCTTGTGCTAATGTTGTTAATACAAAAGCACAGAAGATCTCTACCTTTGGGCGAGCAGTTGCTTGCACCTGTGAGCCCGCCACCCGCCACGCGCACACGCGCAATGGGCGCTTTGATGGAAAAAGGTTCACCCATCCATCTTCTGCATCGAGAGTCCAAAAAGCATACAGAAAGGTTCGCCGGTCTCGGAATTTGAAGTGCTACTATTCCGAAACGACGTCGTTGTATCTTGGAAACGAATTGCTGCTATCCGTGAGCACCAGTAACGGAGCAATATCGTTTTATGGAGATAGTGTCGAACACTAGCCTCGACGTAAACCAATCAGTTTGCTTCTTCCAAAAGCAACCTCCCGGAAGATTCGACGATCATAAATCGTCTAAGTCAAATACCGAAAAGATACAAGTCAACAACCAACAAGAAGTTTGTTGCAGCGCCTGTCCATTTTCCTTCCACGAGCGAAGAAGACAAGGATCATTCAAACTAATGGGAACAAGAATTAATTTCCAAACAAAAGAAAAAGCAAAAATAATTCTAAACTAAAATCATTAAAAAATAACTTTTTAGTAAAGTTTTCATTTGAATTTCTGAGAACATTTTCATAGATTGATAAGTTCAAACTAACTTGTTATAGACGGATTGATTTCATTTGTATAGGGTAGTTAACAAGTTGAAAATCAACTCATAATAATATTGTGATTTAAAATTTTACATATGAATTTATTTCTATTAATTTACAATTATTTGCTTAGAACATGTTTCCACAAAATGGTTACGGTTGGTTTGTAGGCATACTATCTAAACATATGAATAAATTCATTTTCACTTAAAATGCCCATTTTAAAGATACTTATACATATCATTTGGCTCAGCACAGGAAGTTTCACAATAAAATCCCTCAAAGTAAAAAACATCTTAGCAAACAAAGAGAATCGTTAGAGAGTCAAGAAGCTAATTCTGGTTAGTTGAAAAAAAAATCATAAAGACTCTAAGGAGTTCAGGAATCCTTAAAAAATCATAAACATTACACGATCTAGAGGCAATTGGCAAATATTGTTGGGCAAAAATAAAATAAAAAACGCCCCAAATATTTTAGAAACATCGGGTGTCCTTGTTTAAAAAATAAAAAAAATCAAATGCGCATTTCCATTGATTTTTCATCGAAAAATATTCCTTTGATTCTATATTGTTAGTGTAGCTATCAATAATTACTATAATATATACAGAAGTTACTGAGTAATTATTATATCATATAGACATTATCCGATAGTTATTATAATATATTTAGGATGAGTTTAAAATTTACATCGCATAAAAATTATTGAGTAGTTGTTATAGTGTATAAAAGCTACTCAGTAAATATTATAAATGTGTTCAGGGTAAATTTAGGATTATAACAACTACCTAATATTTCTACAACCATTTTAAAATAATTTAAATGAAGTTTAAATAATTTTAATCAAATTTATAAATAATATTTTGATATAATAATATTTACAGATCCTAAACCCTAAATCATAAATACTAAATTCATCCTAATTAAACGTGTTATAGTAGCTACTGGATACCTTCTATACGTTATAATAGATATTGAGTAACTTTTACACGATATAAATATTAAAATCTAAATTCACTAAAAACACATTATAATAATTATTTGATAGTTTCTCTACATTATAATAACTATCCAGTAACTTTTATTTACATATTATAGCATATACGTGATAATTTCAATAATAATACTAAGTCACGAGGATTTTTGAGATAAAAAAAATAAAAGAAGCATCATTTGATTTTTTTTTTTTTAAACACAAGATACTACAACACCCTTTCAATTTTTGGCCAATATTATTTTGAAATTTATATAGTTGTAATTAGGGTTAATTAAGATTTAAAGGGATTAGTAAGGCGTGTTATCTTAATTTAGCTATTTAGGGGGTGATTTATTGAATTTCGAATTCAGTTTAGGATTGGTTAGAAATTTCAGTTTTTTATGACACATTCCGAAATATCCAAATCACATACTTTAATTTTAAAATTATTAAATCATATACTCAATACCCATTTTATCCTTTCACTAAGATCACAATTGATTGCTAGAGTATAACAATTTGTTCGGATTATTTTTTTAAAATATGGAGATTATTTTTTTAAAAGACCATTTTATGTAAAAAAAAAACCACTGCTCTCAATATATTATGACAAATTGATATTTGAGGGCATGAATATAATCAGGAGAACTACATAAATATGTAAAATTTGGTTTTATATTATTCCAAACTCTCTAAATCCATCAATCAATATGACCGAAACCAGATATATATTCGTCTAGTTTTCCTGATTATATCCATAAACCTCAAATTTCAATTTGACATAATATATTAAAAATATTGATTTTTTTGAATACGAATTAAATTTTTGATTTTTTTAAAGATGGAAATTTTAATCTATGGCTAGAGTGTAACAATCGATTAAAATTAATCTTTATGATTACAAAAATAACTTACTACATTATATGAATCAATTAATTTTTAATTAAAAAATTAATTTATTTTTAAAAAAATTGTTCCTCTCAATATATTATGTCAAATTAATATTTGATGACATAAATATAATCAGGAAAACTAGATGAATACATATGATTTAATTTTTTAACATGAATTAGTGTTCAAAAAATCATTAGTCTCAATATGTTGTGTTAAATTGATGTTTGAGGGTATAGATATAATCATAAGAACTAGACGTATACATAAAACTGACTTTATATTATTTTGAGCTCTCTAGGTCCATCAACCTGTTTTGATCTATTTCTGGCAAAATCAGTAGATGAACCTAGAGAGCTTGGAATGACATAAAATCATATTCTATATGTTTCTCTAGTTTTTCTGATTATATTCATACTTTCAAATATTAATTTAACCAATATATTGAGTGCAGTAATTTTTTTATTATGAATTATATTTTTTTTGGAAATATTCATGTTTAAAAAATCATTATTCTCAATATATTATGCCAAATTGATGTTTGATGACATAAATATAATCAACAGAACTAGGCGAATTGTAACGATCCGGCCCGTTGACCCGACCCCTCGGCCCCTTGTGCGACCAAATTTCATTTTTGGCGGCCCAACAACTTGGCCCCTTTGGTCGTCGACCGTCGGCCATGTCGTTACTCACGAGGACTTCCCACCCCTAGCCAGTGGATTTTTGCCTTCCTCAGGATTCGAACTCTAGACCTCCAGGCTAAGTACTAAAGTTTATGAATCCTGATAGCCAAGTGAGTCGCGCTCACCTAGCTAGTGGATTTTGGCATGACACCGAGTGATGGTCACGGATTTGATTCAGAGTTTCTCTGAGCTGGGGTTAGAGGAGCAGTCTCGGACAGAGAGAGGACTGCTAGTGACTTTGATGGCTCAGCCAGAGATTCGGACGAGGATCAGAGAGGCTCAGGCCAGTGACCAGCATATTCAATTTCTGGGCAGCCAGGCGATTTCAGGAGAGCAGTCGGATTTCACACGTGATGAGGAGGGTGTTCTGTACTTCCGAGGGAGGTTGTGTGTACCAGAGGTGCACCCTGTCTTAGAGGAGTTGCTGCAAGAGGCTCACCGATCACGTTTTGCTATTCATCTGGGTAGCACATGAATGTATCGTGATTTGAGACGTTCCTATTGGTGGAACGACATGAAGAGGTGTTGGTGCTTGGATGGCTAGAGAGGGGGGGGTGAATGTAGCCAAACACAAATTTCTTTCACTTTTGAAACTCTGCACTTAGGGTTAGTCGCAGCACAGCGGAAGCAATACAAAAACAGAGAGATGCAGAAACTAAACCCTAAATTAAGCACAAGCACAAAACGCTAACAAAGAGGATTTACAAGGTTCGTGGATAACTTACCCCTACTCCTTGGCGTGCCCGTAAGGTGGGCGATCCCTTGATCGTCGGCAGATCAAGCCCCGGAAAATCTGGATAGTATGAAACCTCCTTCTCGGTGGAGTAACCTCTCCACAGCATTTCAACAGAATGAAGTATTAAGTACAGAGAAACACGAGAAGGAATCTTACAGAGCACTTAGGACAGAAAGAACACAAGCGAACTCCTCACCGAGCTCCACTCAGCACAGATCTCACGCAAGAACTCCCTGCTCTTCGTGTCTTCTTGCTGATGGACTCGCCAAGCTCCTTGTTTCTTCCAAGTGCTCAAGTATCAGAATGTTGCTCAAGATTCATAGTTGCTTGCTCAAAGAGATGGATCAACAAGTTCTCCCCAAAAACTGTTTTTCGATCAATTGCAGAGACTTCTTCGCCACCAAGCCTTAAGCCTTTAAGCCTCTGCTCAATGAACGCCAGGTCACAACGCCAGGTCACAGCCACCTCTCTGCAGCTCCCAGCTGCTCAACTGCAACTACCCAGCTATCCTGACCTCTCCTGGACTTCCTGAGCTCCCCTCAGCCGAGTCTCAGTTAGCATCTCAGTGGTGCAGTCGTCCGTTGAAACCTGAGAAGGTAAACTGCCAAACCTGATGAAGCAAAAGCCTCCGTTTGACTCCCCTTGCGTGAACCTGAGTTATCTGCACACTTAGCAGGTCATTAGCACAGCAAATCAACAGAGGATCAAATATCAGAAGACTCAGAACAAAGATCAGTAGTGTATTAGTAGCAATCAGAACACGATCAGAACTCTGACAGCGTTTTTGAATTAAAGTTGTCAGCTACTGATCGGTCACCGGACCGATCAGAGTGACTCCTATAAGATATGATAGACTGAAAGATGCTCTCCATAATGTCAAAATCTAAATGACGATGCATGCCATAGAGCATCAAACAGTGATATGGACAAATCTCAGTCAGGGGTTTGGAGGTGATCGACAGAATGCATTAAGTAATCATCTTGAAAAGAATATAATCGGTAGGAGAAAGACAAAGGGCCGCAAAGGTAGGAAAATCAGACCCTAACTCATCGGGGCCAGCTGGTCTAGGATGGCCAAAGAAATGCTCGTATATGTCATCGGGGGTGACGCCCTCAAATGGAGGCAGTAAGGGGTCAGGTAGCTCTGGGTAGATAAAATAGAAGTTAGGCGATCGTCGACCGCCCAGATATTCAGCCATGATATCATAGGAAAAGTCAAGATTTCTCTTGGCTACCCGAGTCGTAAAATCAAAGCCCCCTTGCGGGTCGTGTTGCAAATTATTGTAAAATTCTGAGACGAGATCCACGTTGATGGTCCGCTCAAGGAAAAGAAAGAACTCGAGGTTGTAGAAGTCGATCACCTCTTTAATAGAGGGGCAGTGATCATATAGAAAAGGTCTATCGATAGACCTACATGAAAGGAGTTTGAAGGTTCTCGATTGAAAGGCTTGCCCGAAAGCAGCATTAGGAAAACGAGAACTCGAAGAAGGTTGAGGACTACGAGGGGGTGCGGACGATGAAGGGCCTTTGCCCTTCGAGGTCCCCCCAGCCGGCTCTTTACCTTTAAAGGATTTCCTAAGGATTGGAACAATAAGTTACGGCAACAAATTGGAGTTGATGAATTGAACACATAATTATCAATGAATGAAAGTTTAATCAAGGAAATATGGTTTGATCAATAATCAAGTGAATACATCAATAAAGTTCAGTGAGATTAAGAATACGGTCACGGCATAGGCAAGGTCACGGTAAACACCAACATGAACCACAAAATGAAACATTATGGTTAGAAAAAGAACATGATTTATGGAGTAATCATCAAGTTAAAATTGAAAGCAAAAAGCTCACTTCGGTGCCATGTCGGTGATCGAGTTGGTTGAGAGATATCACGCGGCTGAGTTGCGCAGAGATAGCACACACAAGTGGCGCTTCGCGAGAAAGAACACAGGAGCAAAAGAGGAACTCCCAACAGCGCAGAAGGAAAACAATCTCATGCATAGTAGGGAGAAGATCGCAAGAAGCCACGCGCAGGAAGAGGAAACGCAGGAAGAAGAACTCACGCACAGGACGAGGATGATCTCACGCGCAAGAAGAGAGTTTCGGCGCTAGGGTTCGGGAATGTAAGGTATAGGAGGAGTTAATAGGTTGGTGGACTGATCCACCAACCCAGACCGATCAGGCTCCAGCCTGATCGGTCTGGCTTGGTCCTGATCAGTCGGGTGACCGATCAGGCAAGCCCCTAATCTGTCTGCCGATCGATCAGGGAGCGAACAGTGAGTTTGTGAGGTTTTCTGTGACCCTCCTGATCGGTCGGTGGACCGATCACCACAAGGGGCCAGATCGGTCAGTGGACCGATCCAGGCCAACACAGAGGGGTTTTAGTGGGTTATCACAATTCGGCTTGATCGGTCATTTGGACCGATCAGACCTACTCCTGATCGGTCCGGTGACCGATCAGGCCACCTCCTGATCGGTCCGGTGACCGATCAAGTATTAGGAATTTTTCTGATACGATTCTGAAACTCCAGTTTCAGACTTCCCTTCGAGTTCTAATACGATCAAATGAAGATTTTCGATCTTGGAGGTGTTCCCTTGACTATAATTGATCCCTTGACAAAGATCAAGAGTCCTTATGGATTTAACAACTCAATTTGTTCCAACCAAGTGAGGTCAAGATCAATCAAAACATTCATCCAATGATCAAACAAGTTTGTATCAATATAAAGTCTCCAATCAAGTTTTCTTGATTGGAATGTCCAAGTATGATCATGGAGCCAAGTACACATATGTTATGCATTGGTTTTCCCCATTCTTGGTCAACTTAATGATTATTGTCTCGTCAACCTAATTTCTCAAGGGATGCATTGACATTTTGAGTAATTAGGTTGATCCAAGCATCTCACTCCATTTCTAGCAAACAAAAATATTTTGTTAAACCTTATAGTTTGTGTGAGATGTCCCCAAGTTGCCCAATAATTGTTCCCAACAATTTGAAATGATCATGAATGGTTTTGAATGCTTTTCAATCCTATGAAGCATGACACATTCCCAACTCCCTTCGTAAGAAACTAAATTCATTCTCGGGGAGTGGTTCAGTAAAAATGTCCGCTAGGTTCGATTTTGACTCTACATGTGAGAGTACAATATCTCCTCTAGCAACATGATCTCTAATGAAGTGGTGACGCACTTCAATATGCTTGGTTCTAGAGTGATGGATTGGATTCTTTGATAGGTTTATTGTGCTTATGTTATCACACAACACTTGTACACCATTGTAGGTTAATCCATAGTCCTCTAGTGTATGAATCATCCACAACAATTGCGATACACTCTCTCCCATGGCGATATATTCTGCCTCAGTCGTGGAGAGAGCAACACAATGCTGCTTCCGACTTGACCAACTAACTAATGATGATCCTAAGAATTAGCAACCCCCACTTGTGCTCTTCCGATTCAACTTGCACCCAGCATAGTCGAAATCAGTGTAGCCAATTAGGTCATGTTGGATCGAGAGAACCGATAGAGGGGGGGGTGAATATCGGAAAGCGTTCGGATTTAAGATAGAGAATTTGCACAGCGGAAGATAGAAACAAAAACACGCGAACACAATAATTTTTTACTTGGTTCGGAGCCTAGGTCGACTCCTACTCCAAGGCCTACGATCGTTGATCGTTTACTTTGGGCAATTCTATATGAGGCGCAGAAAACAGTTTACAGTTTTGAGTTACAAATATAGTACAGTAAACTTAACAAATAAAAAGAAAACTCTTCTTTTACCGACGTCCGATATAGGTTGTCTTTTTCGGAGCAGCGGGACGTCGTCGGCTCGAGTTGGGAGGTTTCCAGAGCGAGGCGCGAGAGCAGAAGAGTGTAGAAGCGTTGATTGAAAGTGTTGTCTGAGCCTTGGGGTCGAGGGCCCTTTATATAGGGCCTGGGGTCGCCCGGAACGTCGCGGGCGCCCCCCCACATGTCACTTGATCCGCCTCAGTCTCGGTCAGCTTCTGATCCCTTCAAACTCGGGATCAGATCTTGACCCGGGCGCCCGGGATGCTGGGGGCGCCCAGGTTGACCGGGTCAAACTTTATCCCTTGGCTTCGCTGGCTTGAGCTTCGATGACTTGCTATTGGGGGCTCCCGGAGCGCTGGGGGCGCCCGGGAGCAGCGGGGGCGCCCGGGAGTTGAGCTATCGAAGCTTGCTTTGCTTTCTTGTGTTTTGTGTTTACCTTGGGGGCGCCCGGGACACTCCGGGCGCCCTGGTCAGCTGTTGCCTCGTTCCTTTGAGGCTCTCTGAGTTGCAGATACTCATTCCTTCGGTCCTACATCCAAGGTTAGTCCAAAACACAATAAAATATTAGTTTATACAGCCTTAGCTATCTTGGTTCTGACTTTGGGCCTCCAAAATGGAACCCTAGGTCGAACCAACGCCTACTGTTCCCTCGACGGGGAACGCGTCCTCACCTACTCCTCTCGGGAGAATGTACCTGATGTCAACCACTCCTTTGGTTGGACTTTTGCCTGGCGGTCCTTTGCCAGGTCTTGGGTACTGAGCTGTCCTTCGCCCTGTGCCTAGCATTCCTTCGCTAGGGCTTCAGTCCCAAGCTGTCCTTCGCCTGGCGCCTAGCAGTCCTTCGCTAGGGCTTTTGACCCTGGCATTCCTTCGCTAGTGCCTAGCAGTCCTTCGCTAGGGCTTTTTACCCTGGCATTCCTTCGCCAGTGCCTAGCAGTCCTTCGCTAGGGCTTTTTACCCTGCACACTAGTGTGACATGTTAGATAACAAGTAAGACTTAACTTTTGAACCCTGTTGCCATTATCAAAACACATGTTTGACTTTGGTGCTTTTTGCACCAACAATCTCCCCCTTTTTGATTTATGGTAACCGTAGTTCAAAAAGTTATGTTTAATCAAAGCATGTAAAAACATTGAATTTTGTCCCCTCCCCCTGGACGGAATCTCCCCCTAGCTTTTTCAAAAATTCGTGGGGTTCTAAGTTTAAGGGAAAATTTTTACTTAGAATTTTTCAACAGAAAGCTTCTGTATTTTCAAAGATGATTTTTGCACTTTTGAAAACTTAAGTGTAGGTACTTGGAAATCTTTTGACAACTTAAGGTTTAAAAGTACATAGAAGAGTTTTTGAAAGCATGAGTTTAGAGTACTTTGAAAAATTTGAAGTCTTTAAGTTTAAAGTACTCAAACGTCTTTCAAAGCTTTTAACTTTAGAAAATTTTGGCATCAGCTTAAGTACTTAGAAAATTTTGAAGTACTTAGAAGATTTTGAAATGCTTAAGTACTTTACAGAATTTTTGAAAAGCTTAAGGACTTAGAAGATTTTAAAAGGCTTAAGTACTTGGAAAATTTTGAAAAGCTTAAGTAAGAAAGGTAAGAAAATTTTGACAAGCTTAAGTAAGAAAAGTAAGAAAATTTTGACAAGCTTAAGTAAGAAAATTTTGACAAGCTTGTATTTTGAAGAACTAAGCACTTAAGTGCTTTTTGAAACTTGATACTTTTTGAATAAAGAATAGAGTTTTTAAAAAATAATAAAAAAAAAATAAAAAAAATTTATTTTTAAGCTCTCTCCTTTTCTATCTCTCCCCCTTTGCCATATATCAAAAAGCAGATAAAGATAGCAGAAATTAAATTGCATAAAGGAAATAATTTTCATAAAGGAAAACATTTGCATGACTTTGCTGTACTGAACCAAGACTTAGACCAAATCAGTTGATTTTCTCTTGTAGGGACCTGTCTAACCCATTTAGCTACTTACTAACTGTTATAAGCAGTAGTTTTCGCTAGGGTTAGTCAAGTTAAGTGTTTCTGTTCAAGTTAGATTTTCTAAACTTGACACTTAACTTGATTGCTGTGTAAGTTGTATTTAGTGCCCCAATTACTGTAGATGCACTGACTTAAAGCATCTTGAATTAAGGCAAAGACCTAAGCATCTCAACCCTTTCTAGGTTATCAATCAAAAGTGTCCTAAAGTGCTTGTGAGATGCTGACTTCTAAATCTATAGGTGCATGCAGTTCTAGGGTTAGGCCCTAGGCTAAGTCCATTTGCGAAAAAGCCCTAGTTTTGAAAGGGGGTAGTTTTGAAAAAAAAAACTAAGTCCAAAAAGATTTTTAAAACTGATTTTAAAAACAACAGTTTTTCAAAATTCTTTTAGAAACTGATTTTTAAATTTAAGTAAAGCAAAAAAACTCAAAAGTAGAGTTATTCTATTCTACAGAGCACAATCCTAACTGCCTTCTTAGTGAGCTAAACTCAGACTCAGGTAAGGGTTTTGTGAATATATCAGCTAAGTTGGATTTTGAGTCTATATGTTTAAGTACTATCTCCCCCCTGGCTACATGGTCTCTTACGAAGTGATGTTTAACTTCTATGTGTTTTGTTCTGGAATGTTGGATTGGGTTCTTAGTTAGATTAATTGAACTTATATTGTCAATAAATACTTGAGTTTGGGTGTAGTTGAGCTGGAAGTCCTTAAGAGTGTGCATCATCCATAAAAGTTGTGCTACACACTCTCCTAAGGCTACATACTCTGCTTCAGTTGTGGACAGAGCTACACAGTGTTGTTTTCTGCTGCACCAACTTACTAGACTATTTCCTAACAGTTGGCAGCTTCCACTTGTGCTTTTTCTATCCAATTTACAACCAACATAGTCAGAATCCGAGTATCCTGTCAAATTGAAGGTTGAGGTTCTAGGATACCAAATCCCTACATTTAGGGTGCCCTTTACATATCTTAGTATTCTTTTTAGGGCTGCTAAGTGCGTTTCCTTAGCACAGGTTTGGTATCTAGCACACATCCCTACAGCAAAAAGAATGTCAGGTCTGCTAGCTGTAAGGTATAGTAGACTACCTATCATACTTCTATATAGTTTGAGGTCTACTTGTTAGACTTTCTAGGCCGCAAAAACCGCTTTTTGCGTTGCGGAAACCCCAGAAGTTCGGCCACGGGATCCGTGCGAACATAAAATAAATTACGAGTACGAGTTTCACTACTAAATCTACATTAGATCTACATGATAGAACCATTACCCTTGATGCGTAGCCCTTCGCTTTCCCGCTTGTCCAAAAGCCGCCGGATCTCATAGAGTATCAAGGCAGACACTCCTCTATATGTATCCACGCGAACAAAATAGATGGATCAAAACCTTAGGTGTGCTAGCACCTTCTCGGTTTCGACAAGAGGAGAAGTAGAGCAAGATCTTCAAAAAGAAAATCTCAAAAGGAAGAAGAAGAGCCACACACAAAAAGGGAACCAAAATCCCTTTTGTTCACTCTTGGTGGCCGGCCACTTAATGGCCATTAATGGCCATTAAGTGGCCGGCCATAACATGCCATAACCTCCTCCATTTGAATTCAAATTCAAATGGGAGGGGTTACCACCTTGGAAATGATGTGGCATACACATTTAGTCAAAAACCAAGCCAAGTCATCACTTGGTCAATTCAAGGTGAGGTGGTTTTTGGTCAAGTCAAACTTGCCTTTTATGGACTTTCCATATTTTAGTCAAGTCAAACTTGACTTCAATTTTTCTCCATCTATTTGTCCTTTGCGTGTGACCCTATAGGTTCTTGTAACGTTGGCAATGCTTCTAACCTCTTAGAAACATAAGCAATGAGCGGTATCTAGCAACACATCATTGCTACCCAAGTTACAAGAATGTTGAGATCCAACATCACCTTGTGACTAATAATTGTGACTCTCACAATATATGATAATGTCCCTCTATCCATGATATCTAGATTGACTCAATTGAGGCATAGACCGTGTCATCCTCGAGTCAATCTATATCTTGAACTCCAAGTAGACTCACACTAATCAAATGAGTTCAATATCTCATATTGACTCACTTGGGCATGGCCATGCACTTTGTGGTCTAACTCTATCAAGAATATGATATCGCTCCCGTCATATAGGAGGGGATAGATCCCATCTACATCACTCACATCCCTCTCCATAATTTGTTACATACCCAGTAATCGCCTTTATAGTCCACCCATTTACGGGTGACGTTTGACGAAGCCAAAGTACGTAACTCCTT
This sequence comes from Boesenbergia rotunda, assembly GCA_024364735.1. NCBI lineage: Eukaryota > Viridiplantae > Streptophyta > Magnoliopsida > Zingiberales > Zingiberaceae > Boesenbergia > Boesenbergia rotunda. The sequence continues at coordinate 2,755 of JAGFNQ010010300.1, read as the reverse complement.
ATGTAGGAATCCATGGTGACTTCAGGTCCAAGGACTAATAGTCATACTAATAGCCACATGAGAAAGTATATGACACTCATATAACGATCCATGATACTTTCTCATGGAGGGTCATTCAGTATACATTCTCCAATGCATACCCATGTGTCAACTTGATATCTCTATATCCATGACTTGTGAGATCAAGTCATCATGTTGACTTACATGCTAGCCTCTACATATTAACATTGTCCTAGAATGTTAATACTTGACTAGAAATTATTTAGAGTAGTGTTCTCTATATCATCTCACTATCGATTCAACCAATCGATTGATATAGATAAGAACCTTCTACTCAAGGACATTATTATACTTAGCTAATTGGCACAAATACATGTAAGTATAATAACCATAAAACATGCCTTTATTTATACATAGGAATATGATACAAATTAGTCCATACAATCATTACATGATCGGCTCTAGGGCTCTCACCAACAATCTCCCACTAGCACTAGTGCCAATCACTGTAGTATCTAATACCCCAATGATCTAGTGTGACCATCATGCTTTGTCTGTGCCAAAGCCTTGGTCAGGGGATCTGCGACATTCGCCTCTGTGGGTACTCTGCATATCTTCACATCTCCTCTATCGATGATCTCTCGAATGAGATGGAAGCGCCGTAGTATATGTTGGTCCGCTGGTGTGAGCGAGGTTCCTTAGCCTGCGCAATAGCTCCATTATTGTCACAATAGAGCTCTATGGGATCTGCAATGCTAGGAACCACCCCAAGCTCTGCAACGAACTTGCGGATCCAAACTGCCTCCTTTGCTGCCTCTGATGCAGCAATATACTCAGCCTCTGTTGTAGAATCAGCAACTGTGTCCTGCTTCGAACTCTTCCAGCTCACAGCGCCGCCATTCAGACAAAACACGAACCCTGACTGCGACCGATAATCATCCTGGTCGGTTTGGAAGCTGGCATCACTGTAACCCTTTACAGTTAGCTCCTCATTGCCTCCATATATCAAGAAATATTCTTTAGTCCTTCTCAAGTACTTAAGAATATTCTTGACCGCTATCCAGTGATGCTCACCTGGATCTGACTGGTATCTGCTCGTCATACTTAAAGCATACGAGACATCAGGACGAGTACATAGCATGGCGTACATGACAGATCCTATGGCCGAGGCATAAGGGATCTGATCCATGCGGTCTCTCTCCTCTCTAGAAGAGGGACTTTGAGTCTTCGAAAGACTCATACCATGTGACATAGGCAGAAATCCTTTCTTGGAATTCTGCATGGCAAACCGAAGTAAGACCTTGTCAATATATGTACTCTGACTTAGGCCAAGCAATCTCTTAGATCTATCTCTATAGATCTTGATGCCTAAAATACAGGCTGCTTCACCTAAGTCCTTCATTGAGAAACAATTCTCCAGCCAAGTCTTCACAGACTGAAGCATAGGAATATCATTCCCAATGAGTAGTATGTCATCCACATACAATATGAGGAAAACTACTATGTTGCCTTCAACCCTCTTGTAGACACAGGGTTCATCTTCATTCTTGATGAAACCAAACTGTTTGATTGCATCATCGAATCGAAGATTCCAGCTCCGAGAAGCTTGCTTTAGTCCATAAATGGACCTTTGCAGCTTGCATACTCTGCCAGTATGCTTTGGATCTACAAAACCCTCAGGTTGTGTCATGTACACATCCTCGAGTAGGTTCCCATTCAGGAACGCGGTTTTGACATCCATTTACAGATCTCATAATCGTGGTATGCTGCAATAGCAAGCATGATCCGAATGGACTTGAACATCGCTAATGGAGAAAAGGTTTCATCATAGTCAATACCATGAATTTGTTTGAAACCCTTTGCTACCAGTCTACCCTTATAGGTATGCGTAAGTCCTCCCATGTCAGTCTTTCTCTTAAAGACCCACTTACACCCAATTGGTTTTACCCCTTCAGGTGGATCAACTAAGGTCCAACTGGTTGGTGTACATGGAATCCATCTCGGATCTCATGGCCTCAAGCCATTTCTCCAGAGTCTGGGCTCATCACAGCTTCCTGATAGGTTGTAGGCTCATTCTCAATGAGCACAACGTCATTGTCATCAGACAAGAGAAATGAATATCTCTCAGGCTGATGACGTACCTACCAGACCTGCGAAGAGGTAGGTCTACTTGAACAGGATGTTGTTCCATAACTCCTTGTGTAACAACCTCATGATCCACAACACTTTGTGGTTCCTGTTCAACCTCCATCAAGGCCTCAGTGCTTTGGTCCATATCTTGAAGTTCTTCAAGATCGAACGTACTCCCACTAGTTTTTCTAGAAACAAGTCCCTTTCTAGAAAAACCCCAGTCTTCGCCACAAACACTTGTGCTGACTGGGAATGTAGAAGTAATATCCCTTCGTTTCCTTGGGATATCCTACAAAATAGCACTTATCAGATTTGGGTCCCAGTTTGTCTGAGACTTGACGTCGAACGTAAGCCTCACAACCCCAAATCCTCATAAAAGACATCTGGGGACTCTTCCCAGTCCATATCTGATATGGTGTCTTTACTACAGCCTTTGATGGAACACGGTTAAGAGTGAAGGTTGCCGTGTCCAGAGCATATCCCCAAAAGGATATAGGAAGATCTGTGTGACTCATCATGGATCGCACCATATCTAATAGGGTACGATTCCTCCTTCTGACCACCATTCCATTGTGGTGTTCCAGGAGGAGTGAGTTGGGACAGAATCCCACACTCAGCTAGATAG